>QRFJ01007338.1:0-125074 GCA_006176705.1 Cocos nucifera | reverse complement strand
AAAAAAAGAGAGAGTTTGACATCAAGTCAAGATGTGGTTGTCCAAGGAATTCTCCATGAAAGACCTAGGTGAAGCATCCTTTATTCTAGGAATTAAGGTCTAAAGGATAGATCGAATAGGATGCTAGGACTTTCACAGAAGATGTACAATAGAGGAAGTACTAAAGAGGTTTAGTATGGAAAACTCTAAGAGGGGATTAATACCCTTCAGATATGGTATTCATCTTTCCAAGAAGATGTGCCCCAGCACACCTGAGGAAATAGAACGCATGAGCAAGATCCCTTATGCTTCTGCAATAGGGAGCCTCATGTATGCCATGCTATGTACACGACCTGATATAGCCCATGCTATGAGTGTCACAAGCAGATATCAGTCAAATCCAGGTGAAGAACACTGAACTTCTGTGAAATGTATCCTTAAGTACTTGAGAAGAACTAAGGATATGATGCTGGTCTTTGGTAACGGAGAACTCCTGGTCCAGGGATACACAGACTCAGATTTCATGTCTGATATAGATGATCGAAAGTCGACATCTGGCAGACTGTTTGTGCTGAAAGAGTTCCAAGCAAACGGTGATACCACCTCATCCACGATTACCTCGAGAAAGGTTACGTTGAGGTCAAAAGAGTCAACTCCGCAGATAATGTGGAAGACCCACTTATAAAGTCGTTGGGCCAGCAGAAGATCGAAGCCCACCTTGAGAAGATGGGACTTAGACTTGTAGCCAATTGGCTTTAGGACAAGTGGGAGATTGTTAGATATATATGCCCTAGAAGCCAGAATTGGCTGACACTTGTAATACACTTCTAGGGGCAAAATTATAATTTTGACTATAATTAATGAAATGGGTTATTTTCTATCACACCTGTGTATTTAGTGTCTGTGATACATCCTTTGAGTTAATGGTAATGATAATTCATATTTTCAAGAGTTGAAAATTTAAGACATGAATAATCATTATTAACTCATAAATAGCTCCCGACCATAGGATCATCACGAGGATGGTGATTGATCCGGAAGGTTGGTGTACGATCGCTTCTCTTTAGTAGATGAGTCTTGAGTCTACGGTGTGGAGACACCGGAGCGAGAGTACAGGTACTCGTTAGAGAACGAGGGCACTGAGCGTGACCACCTCGAGTAGTCATTAGGAAGTCTACCTTCTCGTCAATAACTGACTCGATGCTGCAGTAGTGTGTCTGATTCTTTGACCTGAGATGCATCGGCAGTTCACCTTGAGGGTGTTATAGTTTGACTACACCATTACTCGGTCTCCTAGCCATATGAAACCTGAGGTGTATGTTGGCTATAGCATGTTCATTGTAGGAACTGGATTACATCAAGATGGGATCTATCTACCTCGGTGGTAGAGGCGCAGCCCTATGATAATCATGAGAATCAAGTCCTGAAGCCCATGGCCATGGCAAAGTGAAATAATAGAAAGAGTTTCTATTTAGGTTTTCACATTGGACTCGAATCGAATGATTATATCATATTGACAGAGACTAGGGTTTGACGAGTTTACCTTAACCCTAATCTGATCGGGGCTCAAGATAGAAGAACTTAATCACACAGGTAGCTGCACAAGAGTTCGCATTCAGCTCTGATGGTTGCCACCATATACTGCTAGGTGTCCTCGGTGGATTTTGGGAGCAATTAGAATGATTTAGATGATCGATCATTCTAGCTGTTCGAATCAGAAGAGTTCTGATCCATCGAAAGGAGTTTCGATGATGTCTATGATAGAGATCATGACATATCCCATTACCATACAGAACTGAACCTAACTGGGTCACACAAACAAGGGTTTGAATCTGGTGATCATCAATTGAACTGATCTAGTTCAATTGATCTGAATGAGATTCAATTAGGTTCAAGGAAATCGTGCTAGCACTCGATTGAACCTAACGTTCTTCTTTTACTATCATAAATAAGTTGTCCTGACTGAGCCAAAGGAGTTTGTGCTCAATCAGAGGCCTTCATATGGTCTGACTGGAGGTTATCCAAGTCAGAATAGGTTGTCTTATTTGTAAGACATTACCTGCCATTTTTGGTCACCTGCCATTTCTTGTTCTTTGACTTTGGTCAAAAGTCTACCTTTGACTGGTCAAACATTGACCATTCACCCTTTGACTTTTGACCACATGTCATGCACCTATTGGAGAGCTGGTGGGGGCCTGTCCCCCTGCCAGAACCTGGCAAGGAGAAGGGCGCACGCCCAAGGGTGGCGTGAGCCCAAGTAGGAGGCGCCTTGAGTCCTTGTTGGACAAGGACTCCACCTCCTTTTGGATTCCAATCAGAGTTCTACTATAGAATCCAGTCTTGAACTGGTCTTAGGTGCCCTCTAACGAGGAATCCAGGGGTCTCTATTCCAACCAATCAGATTTAGATCTGATTTCACAAAGGGTTGTGATTGGTTGAGAGGAAGAGGAGTTGGATCACAAGAGGTCTATAAATAAGACCCTGCGCCCAACCCTAATTCAAATGAAATTAGACACGCCCCAAGGCTGCCTCTCCCCTCCTTCTCCATGCCATAGTCTCTTCTCCCCTTGCTCTCCACGTCAAAAGTGTTTTGGATTTAGGTTGGTGCGATTCAGATCAAGGAAAGGCGATCAAAAGCAAGAAAGGCTGCGCTGCTGAAAAGGACGACTGCAGACTTCAAAAGAGTTTTGAAGATCCTCCAGATCAGATCCAGATCTAATTTTTGGAGGTGTGATAGAGAAGAAGAGGATCTCCAGATCCAACCCGAGTGGATACCGGTAGAGGCCAGGCGCTTGCATGGCTAGATCCAGAACCTTCCGCTGCAATCAGGATCATCTATAGGGTAATAGGATTACCCAAATCAGGTAAATTAAATTTGATTTAATTTATCTTATTTTATTTTATTTATTAAAATAATAAGAATCAGATATGAAACATATCAAGATCTGATTGAGATTAAGAGAAAATTTTTAAAATATATCTCTTGATCTAATCAGATCTGGACGAATCTGGACCGGGAAATCAGGATTTTCCTTCAGGAAAGTCTCATCCAAACATGAGCAAAACTTAGAACCTCGTAGACTGAAGATGTGGAGAAGAAAGAAGCTCGATGGAGAATCCCTACATATGCTTTCCCACAATAATCTGACTATGTCAAATGCACCAAGGAAAGGTCAACTATCGTATTAGATAGTCCCACCTCCATGTCATCTTCCTCCTCCTCCCAAAAGTCAAGGTTAACCTCAGGGAACCTTTAGGCTATCTTGCCTTCGCATGCTTCCTGTCTGAACTCGATAGGAGTTAAGATCTCCTTCAATCTCAATAGGAGATAAGATCTCCTACAACCTCGATTGGAGATAAGATCTTCCCCGAGCTTCAATCCCAATAGGAGATAAGATCTCCTTCAACCTCAGTTTGAGAAAAGATCTCCCTCGAGCTTCAACTTCAACAGAAGATAAGATTTCCTTCAACCTCGACTGAAGATAAGATCTTTTCGAGCTTCAACTTCAACTTTGACAAGAGATATGATCTACTTCAACCTCAACTAGAGATAAGATCTCTCCAAGCTTCAACCCAACAGGAGATAAAGATCTTCTTCAACCTCGGCTAGAGATAAAGATCTTTCCCGAGCTTCAACCTCAATAGGAGATAAGATCTTCTTCAATCTCGACTGGAGATAAGATCTTCCTCGAGCTTCGACTTCAACAGAAGATAAGATCTCCTTCAACCTCGATCGAAGATAAGATCTCCCCCAAGCTTCTACTTTAATAGAAGATAAGTTCTCCCCCGAGCTTCAACTTCAACTGGTGTAGAGTCCGAATAAAAATTTCGATAGTCATCTATTTTTGTACTCCCTTCCTTTAAATTTCAAACTCGAGAGTGGGAGGACTAGTGTTGGATATAAACCCACTCCCATCGAAGTTCAATCTGATGCTTAGCCTAATGTTACTAGTAATCATGGAAGAGCTTTGATTGGAAATTCTTTCTTTAACAGCCAAACTCTTCCAACGGTCAAATCCCTCCCGGACTCCATCAGCAACCAAACTCCTCCAGTGATCGAACTCCTTCCGAACTCCTCCAGCGGTCGAACTCTTCCAGTGGCCGAACCCCTCTCAGACTCCTTCAGTGGTCAAACTTCTTTCGGACTTCTCCTTCAACTAAACTTCTCCCAGACTTCTTCTTCAGCCAAACTTCTTCATCAGTCGAACTCCTTCCAGACTTCTCCATTAGTCGGACTCCTTCTGAACTTCTCCTTCAGTCGGACTTCATCTGGACTTCTCCATCAGTCAAACTCCATCCGAATTTCTCTAATAGATTACTTCTAGAATTTAACTAGCATTCCTTTCGGATGACCCCCTCTAGTCGTATTCGCTTTAGGAGTCTGAACTCCTCTAGACTTGATGTATGTCAAAGCTCTTCACCAATCGAGCCTGCTTCCTTCGAACTTCGACTATTAAATCTCGATGAATGGGCACATCACGACAATGGATATCTCTCTCCATGATAAACTCCACGTGGCCCCAAGCGACTTAGTACCGGATGGCTATGGCTATCACTATCAGTCTGCTATAGGCGGCACCCCTGTCCATCATAAGTCTCGAGCAATCCTGAGTGGCCTGCTACTGGATGGCTACAGCTGTTACTATCAGTCTACTATAGGCAGTGCCCCTCTTCATAACAAACCCCACGCAGTCTCAAGTGGCTAGCTATCGAATGGCTATGGCTATCATTGTCAGTCTGCTCTGGGGTCCGTCTATAAAAGGAACCCTCCATATATATTTTCTTTAAGCTCTCTTCTCCCTCCCAAAATTCTATTAAGTTTTCTTCTGAGCACTCCATTTCTATTGGCCAGAAGAGTTGACTTGATCATCAAAGGGTCCTGCTGGAGCCACCACCACTGACTCCGGATGAAATTTTATTTTGCAGGTCACCGATGGTGACCTCTTCTTCCTTAACTCCAGCTCGATCCAATATTAATCAGATTCTACACTTTAACTCTCTACAGGAAGATGTTTGCATCCAATCCACTAGCACGAATCTTGGACACCCATAGACCAACCAGACTAAATTATAAGGATTGGCTCCAAAACTTCAAAATTATTTTGGATTCTGAGAAGTTAACTCTTGTATTAAACTAGGACCATCCCACCTTACCAGCTCGTCCATCCGCTGAACAGAGAGCATCTCTGGATAAGAGGACTGACAAAGATAATAAGGCCAGATACTATATGTTGGGCTCGATATCCGATGAGCTTCAGCGCCAACATGAAGATATCAAAACTGCTCGCCAAATGTTGGCTCACCTATAGGAGATGTTTGGTAAACAGAGTCGCGCAGCCAAGTATCAAGTCACTAAATGATTGTTCAAGACTAAGATGCGCGATGGACAGTCAGTCCAAGATCATTGTCTGATGATGATCAAGGACTTGAAAGAGCTTGAGAAGCTAGGAGTGAGGTTAGACATGGATCTACAGAATGATATAATTCTGCAATCCTTGACTGATGCGTATGGACAGTTCATCATGAACTACCATATGCATAAACTTCAAAACTCCTTGACTTATGAACATGCTAGTTACCACTGAGCTTTCCATAAAAGGTACTAAAGGCTCAGTACTTGCTATGGAATAGACTTCTTCCAAGAGAAAGTCTTTTGGAAAGAAGAAGAAGTTCGTTAAAAAGCAGAAGATGGAAGGAGGAAAGAAGAAAAAGGCAGAGCTGAAAAAGAAAGCCACTGACAAAGGAAAGCATTTTAATTGCAACAATGACGGCCACTGAAAGCGAAACTGCCCTACATACCTGGCCACCCTGAAGAATAAGAAGGAGGCTGGTCCTTCTGGAGGTAAGCTCATTATTGAGTCTAACCTTACGATTTCTTCTGCATCTAGTTGGGTGCTTGACTCTAGTTCTAGTGCTCACTTGTGCACTTCTATGCAGGGTCTTGAGGATAGAAGGAGGCTGAGGGATGGTGAGATGATCTTGCACGTCGAAAATGGAGCAAGAGTTATTGCCATGGTCGTGGGAATATATCCTCTTCGACTACCATCTGGTTTAGACTTAGTATTAAAAGACTATTATTATGTACCTACAGCAAGTAGGAATTTGATTTCTATTTCTTGCCTTACAGTAGAAGGCTATGTAATTAGTTTTCTTAAGGACCATTGTAATATTCTTTATGAAAGAAATAAAATTGCAAGTGGTTTTCTTATTAACGATCTTTATCAGTTATATGTTGATATATCTATTTTTAATTTCGAGCAAAATGTGAATGCCATAAAAACAAAATGACCTAGGGATAGTCCAAATGATAAATATCTGTGGCGCCTAAGATTAGGTCATATAGTAGAAGATAGGGTTAACAAATTGGAGAAAATCAGACTATTGAGTCCATTGACTTCTGAGTCATATCCAATTTGTGAATCCTATCTTCATGGCAAAATGACTAAACTCCCTTTTATAAGACATGGGGAAAGGGCCATGGATCTTCTTGCACTAGTACATATAGATGTATGCGGCCCATTTGATATGCCGGCTAGAGGAAACTTTGTCTACTTCATAACCTTTACCCGATGATTCATCTGGATATGGGTATGTGTATCTTATGAGATACAAGTCTGAAGCTTTTGAAAAGTACAAAGAATTCGTACATGAAGTAGAAAAGCAAACTGGAAAATCCATTAAGATTCTTCGATCAGATCGAGGAGGTGAATACCGTAATCAAAAATTCCTGGACTATCTTAAGAAAAATGGTATAGTCTCTCAATGGACTCCACCAGCAACAGCTCAACTCACGAGATTTCAGAACGAAGGAACAGGACCCTATTAGATATGATCCGATCCATGATGAGCTTCATAGACCTTTCTAATTTTCTTTGGAGGTACTGTTTGTTAACTGCAATATACTTACTAAATAGGGTTCCTTCTAAAACCATTCCTACCACACCGTATGAGATATGGCATGGTAAGAAACCAAGTCTGAGTCATCTCAGAATTTCGGGTTGTCCAGCTCATGTCAAAAGACAACAAGTGGACAAGTTAGACTTTAGGTCCTTCAAAGCTTGATTCATAGGATATCCTAAAAGGTCATTAGGATATTATTTCTACAGTCTAGAAGATCACAATGTGATTGTGAGTCGACATGCCATCTTTCTTGAAAAATAGTTTATTCAAGATAGCAGAATTGGAAAGTAGATCAAGCTCGATGAGAAAGTCTCACATGAGCAACAAGCTAAGGACCAAATGGAACCAAATTAGGTTAAGCCAATCCATACACTACCTCCTCCACCTCGTAGATCGAAAAGGGTTTCCCATCCCCCTGAGAGGTACTTAGGTACTATTTCAAAGGATGTTGAGAAAATGTTCCTCATAGGTAATGGGGTTCATGGTGATGATCCTAAAACCTATAATGAGATGATATCAGATATCGACTTCGAGAAATAGTTAGAGGCAATGAAATCAGAAATTGACTCGATGCACTCAAACCAAGTCTGGACCTTGGTAGATCCACCAGAAGGTATAGCACATATTGAATGTAAATGGATCTACAAGAGAAAGATTGGTGTAGATGGAAATATGGAGACATTCAAGGCTAGATTAGTGGCAAAAGGTTATAGTCAACGTGAAGACATTGACTATCAGGATACCTTTTCACCAATAGCTATGCTAAAATTCATCCGCACATTGCTTGCTGTTGCAGTCTATTTCAATTATGAAATATGGCAAATGGACGTGAAAACAACATTCTTAAATGGATATCTTGAGGAAGATATCTATATGGAATAGTCCTTAGATTTTACATCCAGTGATGATGATCACAAAGTATGCATGCTGCAAAGGTCCATATACGGACTTAAGCAAGCATCTTAGAGCTGAAATACTCATTTTAATGATGTGATCAAATTGTTTGATTTCATTAAGAATGAGGAGGAGCCATGTATCTTCAAAAAGGTCAGTGGGAGCACTGTTGTCTTACTCGTATTATACGTGGATGACATCCTCCTTATTGGGAATGATATTTCCATGTTGACCATAGTTAAAATGTGGTTATTTAAAGAATTCTCCATGAAAGACCTAGGAGAAGCATCCTTTATTCTAGGAATTAAGGTCTATAGAGATAGACCAAATAGGATGCTAGGACTTTCGTAGAAGATGTACATAGAGGAAGTACTAAAGAGGTTTAGTATGGAAAACTCTAAGAGGGGTTTAGTACCCTTCAGGCATGGCATTCATCTTTCTAAGAAGATGTGCCCCAGCACACCTGAGAAAATAGAATGCATGAGCAAGATCCCTTATGCTTCTATGATAGGGAGCCTTATTTATGCCATGTTATGTACATGATCTGATATAGCCCATGCTGTGAGTGTCACAAGCAGATATCAGTCAAATCCAGTTGAAGAACACTGGACTTCTATGAAATGTATCCTTAAGTACTTGAGAAGAACTAAGGATATGTTGTTGGTCTTTGGTAATGGAGAACTCCAAGTCTAGGGATATACATACTCAAACTTTATGTCCGATATAGATGATCGAAAGTCGACATCTGAGAGTCTATTTTCATGCAATGGTGGAGCTGTCAGTTGGAAAAGTTTCAAGCAGACAGTGATAGCAGATTCCACCATGGAAGCAAAATACATCGCTGCATCAGAAGTTGCAAAGGAGGCATTCTAGTACAAGAAGTTTGCCATAGAGATCAGAGTGATGCCATCAGATGCCATTCCTCTGTACCGCAAAAACATGGCACCATAGCCCTTGCTAAGGAGCCAAGATCTCACCAAAAATCCAAGCACATCGAGCGATGCTACCACCTCATCTTTGATTACCTCGAAAAGGGTTACGTCGAGGTCAAGAGAGTCGACTCCACAAATATGCGGCAGATCCGCTTACAAAGCCATTGGGCCAGTAGAAGATCAAAGCCCACCTTGAGAAGATGGAACTTAGATTTGTAGCCAATTGGCTTTAGGTCAAGTGGGAATTTGTTAGATATGTGTGTCCTAGAAGCCAAAATTGGTTGACACTTGTAATATACTTCTAAGGGCAAAATTATAATTTTAACTATAAATAATAAAATGGGTTATTTTCTATCGCATAAATATATTTAGTGTCTGTGATACATCCCTTGAGTTAATGATAATGATAATTTATATTTTCAAGAGTTGAAAATTTAAGATAGATATTTTCATTTATTAACTCATAAAATGCTCCTGACCGTAGAATCATCATGAGGATGGTAATTGATCCGAAAGATTAGTGTACAATTGCTTCTTTATGGTAGATGAGTCTTGAGTTTACGATGTAGAGACACCGGAGCAAAAGTATAGGTACTCGTTAGAGAACGAGGGCACTATGCGTGACCACCTCGAGTAGTCATAAGGAAGTCTACCTTCTCATCGATGACTAACTCGATGCTGCAGTGGTGTATCTGGTTTTTTGATCTGAGGTGCATCGGTAGTTTACCTTGATGGTGTTATAGTTTGACAACACCATGACTTAGTCTCCTAGCCATTCGAAATCCTGAGGTGTATGTTGGCTATAGCATGTTCATTGTAGAAATTGGATTACACCAAGATGGAATCTATCTACCTCGGTGGATGACGAGTGGCCCTATGATAATCATGAGAATCAAGTCCATAAGCCCATGGCCATGGCAGAATGTGAAATAATAGAAAGAGTTTCTATTAAGGTTTTCACATTGGACTTGAATCGAATGATTAAATCATATGATAGAAATTAGGGTTTGACGAGTTCACCTTAACCCTAATCTGATCAGGACTCAAGAGAGAAGAACTTAATCACACAAGTAGCTATACCAAGAGGTTCATTTTCAGCTCTGATGGATTGCCACCATATGCTGCTAGGTGTCACCGATGGATTTTGGGAGCAACTAGAATGATTTTGATGATCGATCATTCTAGTTGTCTGAATCAGAAAAGTTTTGATCCATCGAAAGGAGTTTCGATGATGTCGATGATGGAGATCATGACATATCCCATTACCATACAGAACTAAACCTAACTGGATCATACAAACAAGGGTTTGGATCTAGAAATCATCAATTGGACTAACCCAGTTCAGTTGATTTGAATAAGATTCAATTAGGTTCAAGGAAATCATGCTAGCACATGATTGAGCCTAACGTTCTCCTTTTTCTATCATAAAAGTTATCTTGACTGAATTAAATGAGTTTGTGCTCACTCAGATACCTTTACTTAGTCAGACTAGAGCTTGTGCAAGTTAGAAAAGCGTTATCTTAATTTTTGAGATAAATTTGAGACAACACTTGCCATTTTCCATCACCTACTAATTCTTATACTTTGACTTGGTCAAACGTTGACCTTTGATCCTTGGACATCTGCCCATGTGTCACGCACTTATTGGAGAGTAGATAAGAGCTTGTCCCCTCTCTGGAAACTAGAAGAAAGGGGGCGCACGCCTAGGATGGCATGCGCTAATGGATAGGGATGCTGGAGTCCCATATGAATGGAACTCCAAGTTGCTTGTTGGATTCAAACTAGGTGACCCTCACCTATAAACTTTGACTAGTCTTAGATGCCACCTTAGGATGAATCCATGGGTCTCTTATCCCACCAATTAGATTTAGATTTGATTGAATGAAGCAACGTGATTGGCCAGGGTGATGCAGCACTGCATGGCGCAGCAGAGTCTATAAATAGACCATGTCTGCGCCCACTTTAAAAAACTTCTCTCCTAGCCATGCCCCAAGGCTGCCCCTCTTCCTTCTCCACGCCACCATCTGGCCCTTTCTCTCTTCCCCACGCTCAAGAAAGTTGGGTTCTTCATATTAGTGTGAGTCAGGCAAGAAAAGGCTGACGAAAAAGGAAGAAGGTAGCACTGTTGTAGGGACGACGGGCGATCTTTAGAAGGTATTTTGAAGATCCTCTAAATCAGATTTAGATCTAATTTTTGGAGAAAAAAAATAGAAGAAGAAGATCTCCAGATCTAGCCTAAGTGGATATCGGTAGAGGCTAGACGCTTGTATGGCCAGATCTAGAACCTTAGAGCTTCCGCAGGATCATCAACGGGTAATCAGATTACCCAAGATCAAGATAAAATTAATTTAGTTTTAATTTAATTTAATTTTTCTTATTTATTAGATACTAATATCAAATTTGAAATGTGTCAGATCTGATCTAGATCTAAGAGGAGAATTTTTGAAATATGCCTCTCGATCCAATCAGATCTGAACTAACCTGATCCGTAAAATATCAGAATTTTTCCCTTCAGGCAGAACCTCAGTGCTTCAACTACTTAAGCGACTGCTCTCACTGTTCAAGTTTGTCTGGGGTTTTGCTCGACTTGAGAGAATTGCTTGCTTATGGCAAAGGAATCTGATTGCCTTTTTACCATTCAAGCCGATCCAAGCAGGACTCAAAACATCTTATGAATTTTGGAGTTGGTCAGCATAGCTGAGAAAATCACCTAGCAATCATAAGTTGAAGGTTGGCCACTTCAGAGTAAGCTGGAACTTGAAGTCCTTTACTGATCGAAGCCTGACCGTAGTCATCACCACTGGATGAGATTACCTAGAGATCAGACATCCGATAGAACTTCGACAAAAGCAGGTTTATCCCCAACATATGTCCTCCTACTCTCCAGTTCAAAGTTCGAAGGAAGGGAGTAAAATCGTGACTGCCAAAGTTCCTTTCCCTCCCTTTTTTTTTGCTTCTCGCATTTGCTGAATGGAAAATTTTGGCATTTATTATGATGATGACAAAACTTTATAAATGCATGGTGATCTGAGAGGACGTTTCTCAAAACTCCCGCTAGAAGTTTGCCCAAGGTATGACATCATTAAGGATCTGCCCATCGCCAGGCCCCTACCACGATGAATGAGACATGTGTCGCACGAAGGTCGGTCAAGAGGGATCTGCAATCATAACCATCTTAGGGTTCCTCGAGCTATTTAAGCACTTCTACTCTTCTTTACTTTTTACCTTGCTTGAATTTCCTCCTCCTTCCTTAAGCTCAAGCTTTCTTCCTGCTCGAGAGCTCTGGTTCCTCCTATCATCCTCCTTGGTTCCAGGCACCTTCCATTTGATTTACCTGGTGTCAATCAACTCTTCACCCTTCTCAGCCACACTAGGTTAGTCTCAAAATCTCTTTTTGGATTGTTCCTGTGTCCTCTGCATCTCGCCCTTTTGATTTCTTTGGAGAAATCTAGCATCTCATTTTTCATGATTTTTAGGAGGTTTTCCTAAGTTCATTTTGATCCAAATGTCCCTCGAAGAATCCTGGTCAACCTATTCTAGGAGTTTGACCCATTTAGTTTTGATGGATCCTCTTCATAAGGACCCCAAACCTATAGAAGTACCATAGCCATCCTTCATTTCTGATACCATCCAATGCAAATTTTGGCCAGAAGATCTTTCACTGATTAGGATCTAGTTCAAAATTCCTGCCAAATTTGAGTTTGAACTTTTCGATCATGGTGATCGAGTCTGTACCCCTCCTCTGGGTCGAACCTGCCTGTATGTTGAAACCCTCCGAGTGGAAATTTGGCTATAGGTACCTTCTTTCATGATCAACCTGTTTAAGTTCTTGAACATTTTCTTCAACGCTATGGCACCGAATTCATTTAGGTTCATCATAGGATTCCTCTCTTTGTGTGCCATGACCGACGTCCGACCTTCAATCTCCTTATTTCGTAACTTCTTCACTTTCAAACACCATCTGACTGCCAAAGATTGGTGGTACGTGTCCCCCCAATTCGACAAGAAGGGGTTGCTTAAGGGCGCTCCTTCTTCCATTCACAATTGGAAGAAAATGTTCTTTTTCATCTCGTGTCCTTCTTTAAATCTCGAACTTCCTTCCTGATGTGACATTAGGAATTCCATCCATCGAGCTCCCGGACTTGAGAAAGAGGATCAAAATTTGATTGGTAAGCTAAAGAACTACTAAGCTCCCCTAATCTCTAGACTGTTAGATGACCAAACCTTATTTGACTCGAGTCTTAGCCCTCTCAACCTGATAGGTAGTTCCTTATGGCCCGCCAATTGTGTACGATCTTCATTCTTTTCCTGACTTAGGTTTTTTCCTTTCCTTCACTTTTAGATTAATGAGGCCTTGGCCTTTCTCATGTTAGGATGATGTTCTCTTCTATTACTTGCGCGATCATAGGGATATATTAGAGCCATTGATGGGGTCTCTTCCTTCATCTTGTCTTGGTTTAACGAGGCTTTCGACTTCATTCTCATTAGGATGAGATTCTCCTTCTATTTCTAAAATAGCTATAGGGGTACATTAGGGCCACTAGAAGGGCCTCTCCCCTCATCTCATCTTAGATTAACGAGGCCTTCAGCTTTGCTCATGTTAGGACGAGGTTCTCTTCCTGTTCCTAATATGGCTGTAGGGATATATTAGAACCGCTGGAAGAGCCTCTCCCCTCATCTCGTTTTAGATTAACGAGGCCTTCGACTTTGCTTACATTAGGATGAGGTTCTCCTTCTATTCCTAACATGGCTGTAGGGGCACATTAGGACCGTTGAAAGGATCTTCCCTCTCATCTTGTCTAAGATTAACAAGACCTTCAACTTTGCTCATGTTAGGATAAGATTCTCCTCCTATTTCTAACATGGCTGTAGGAGCACATTAGGCTACTAGAAGGGCCTCTCTCCTCATCTCATCTTACATTAACGAGGCCTTCAGCTTTGCTCTTGTTAGGATGAGGTTCTTGAGCACATTAACACCGCTAGAAGGACCTCTCCCCTCATCTCATCTTAGTTTAATGAGGCCTTCGATTTTACACACATTAGGACGAGGTTCTCCTCCTATTCCTAATGTGGCTATAGGGGCACATAGGGCTGCTGGAAGGGCTCTCCCCCTCATCTCATTTTAGATTAATGAGGCCTTCGACTTTGCTCACGTTAGGATGAGGTTCTCCTCCTATTCCTAGCATAGCTGTAAGGGTACATTAGGGCCACTGGAAGGATCTCTCCCCTCATCTCATCTTTAATTAATAAGGCCTTCAACTTTGCTTATATTAGGATGAGGTTCTCTTTCTGTTCCTAATGTTGCTGTAGAGATACATTAGGGCCACTAGAAGGGCCTCTCCTCTCCTCTCATCTTAAATTAACGAGGCCTTCAATTTTGGTCACGTCAGGATGAGGTTCTCCTCCTATTCCTAATGTGGCTATTTTTGTCATACGATTAAGTTTGGAAAGTTATTTTCTACCATTATAGATTTATGACAAGAATCGGGGTGTTAAAGTAGAGAGATTTTATTGCGACCAAGTCATCGATAATACATCCGTAGATTTTTCAAGTTCCATAGTCCGGGTAGATTAGCTCCTCCAAGCTCCCTCAGATAATATGTTCTGAGCCGGACAACTTCCTTAATCTCATAGGGTTCTTCCCAATTTAGGATGAGCTTCTCCTAATTTTGAGGCTGAGAAATGACTACTTGCCAAAGCACTAAGTCCTCCACTCTGAATACTTTGTCTTTGACTCTAGAGTTGTAGTATCGAGCCATCGTTCGTCTATAAGCAGCCATCCGAACTTGGGCCTCCTTTCATTTTTTCTCCAGCAGGTTGAGGTTAGCCCTAAGGCCTTGCAAATTATGTTGCTCATTGAAGGCCATGACTCGTGCTAATGAGAGTTTGAGCTCGATTGGGATAACTGCCTATGTTCTTAAGGCCAAGATGAATGGTGTTTCTCCAGTTAGTAGTCTTTAAGTAGTTCGATATGTCCAGAGTATATGATAGAGTTCGTCCATCCAAGTCCTCCTTGCTCTTTCAAGCCTTGCCTTAATACCTTACAATAAGGTCCTGTTCGTCACCTCCGCTTCACCATTTGCTTACGGATGAGCCACCGATGTGAAATTATGGAAGACGTTCAGGTCCTCACAAAACTTAACATATTTTGTTCCAGCAAACTATCACCCATTATCTATCATAAGGGTTCGGGGCAGGCCAAACCTACAAACAATAGACTTCCAAACAAAGTCTTATACTTTAGCTTCAGTAATTTTTGCTAGCGATTTGGCCTTGACTTATTATGTGAAGTGGTCGATTACAACTAAGAGAAATTTTTATTGTCTGGATGCTATTAGAAAGGGGTCAGGTATATCCATCCCCCATTGCGCAAATGGCCAGGGGCACTCAAGGGTGTAAGCTCGAAGGCTAGTTGCCTTTGTACATTTGCGTTCCTCTAGCAACGGTCACACCTTTTAACGTATTCGACACAATCATGATGCATAGTTGGCCAATAATATCCTTACAAAGTAGCTTGTGAGATAGGGATCTAGTGTTAGATATGTGTGCCCTAGAAGCCAGAATTGGCTGACACTTGTTATACACTTCTAAGGATAAAATTATAATTTTGACTAGAAATAATAAAATGGGTTATTGTCTATCATAATGTATATTTAGTGTCTGTAATACATTCCTTGAGTTAATGACAATGATAATTCTTATTTTCAAGAGTTGAAAATTTAAGACATGAATTTTCATTATTAACTCATAAAATGCTCCTAACTGTAGGATCATCATGAGGATGGTGATTGATCCGAAAGGTTGGTGTACAATCGCTTCTTTATAGTAGATGAGTCTTGAGTCTATGGTGTAGATACACCAGAGTGAGAGTATAGGTACTCGTAAGAGAATGAGAGCACTGAGCGTGACCACCTCGAGCAATCATTAGAAAGTCTACCTTCTCGTCAATGACAAGTTCGAAGCTGTAGTGGTGTATCTGGTTCTTTGATCTGAGGTGCATCGATAGTTCATCTTGAGGGTGTTATAGTTCGACTACACCACGACTCGGTCTCCTAGCTATTCAGAATCCTGAGGTGTATGTTGGCTATAGCATGTTCATTGTAGGAATTGAATTGCACCAAGAGAAAATCTATCTACCTCGATAGATGAGGAGCAGCCCTATGATGATCACGAGAATCAAATCCATAAGCCCATGGCCATGGCAGAGTGAAATAATAGAAAGAGTTTCTATTAAGGTTTTCACATTGAATTTCAATCGAATGATTAATTCATATGATGGAAATTAGGATTTGACGAGTTCACCCTAATCCTAATCCGATCGGGGCTCAAGATAAAAGAAATTAATCACATAGGTAACTGCACTGAGAGGTTCATTTTTAATTTTTATGGATTGCCACCATATACTGCTAGGTGTCACTAGTGGATTTTGAGAGCAATTAAAATGATTTGGATGATCGATCATTCTAGTTATCTGAATTAGAAAAGTTTTGATCCATCGGAAGATGTTTCGATGATGTCAATGATAGAGATCATAATATATCTCATTACCATACAAAACTAAATCTAATTGGATCACACAAACAAGGATTTAAATCTAGATATCATCAATTCGACTAATCTAATTCAATTGATTTGAATTAGATTCAACTAGGTTCAAGGAAATCGTGCTAGCACACGATTGAGCCTAATATTCTCCTTCAACAATCATTAAAAGTTATCTCGACAAAGCCAAATATGTTTGGACTAACTCAGGTACCTTTACTTGGTCTGACTGGAGCTTGTCCAAGTTAGAAAAGGATTGTCTTAATTTATGAGATAAATTTGAGACAATACCTACCATTTTCCATCACCTACTAATTCTTGTCTTTTGACTTTAGTCAAGCGTTGACCTTTGACACTTAGACATCTGCCAATGTGTCATGCACCCATAGGAGAGAGATTTAACCTCTTGTCACCCTACTAGAAAGAGGAAAGGAGGGGGCACATGCCAAGGGAGACACGCACCCAAGGATAATGATGCCTGGAGTCCCATACAAATGGGACTCCAGGTTGCTTCATGGTATTAAACAAGGTGGCACCAAAGACTCTACTTTGACCAGTCTTAGCGCCACCTAAGGATGTTTGAGAGGGGCTCTCATCTGATTTGATCAGGTGATGTCATCCCATCAATCAAATTTAGATCTGTTTGCACGTAGAGATGTGATTGGCCAAGATGATGTGGCACTAATGGCGCAACAAGATCTATATAAACCCTGTCTGTGCCTAGGTTTGAGAGAGCTCTCCCCTTGCCCATGCCACATAGCCCTCTCCCCTCTCTTCCATGCCTATCTTAGATCCTCTCTCTCCTCTCCATGCCTAAGAGGCTTTGGGCTCAAGTTTGGTGCGATCTAGGCAAGAGAAAGGCAACAAGAAAGGAAGAAGGCAGCACTACTGCAAGAGACGACATCGGATCTTCAAAAATTATTTTGAAGATCTTCAAGTTCAGATCCAGATCTGATCTTTGAAAAAATAATTAAAAAAAAATAGATCTCTAGATCCTGCTTGGGTAGATACCGATAGAGTCTAGGCGATTATGTGGCTGCATCCAGAACCTCAGCAAATCAACGGGATCATCATAGGATAATAAGATTACCCAAGAACAAGGTATAAATTAAATCTAATTTAATTTAATTTAATTTATTTTATTAAATTTATTAAATTATATCTAAAAGGTATTAGATCTAATTTAGATCTAAAAATTTTTTTTTTGAAATATTTCCCTCGGTCAAATCAGATCTGAATGAACCTGATCCGAGAAATAGGATTTTTTCTTCAACTTGTATCAAAACCAGGTTCTCATAAATAATTTAGATCTAATTTTAATTTATTTTTAATCTAATAATTAGGTGATTTTAGATGCCACATGAGATGTGATTAGATCTAAAATTAGAAAAAAAATAGAAATTAAATAATTTAGATCTAAGTTATACAAGATGCATGACTAGTTGTAGAATAGAATTATTCTATGTATAGTCTTGCATGATCATAATTTAATTTAATTAAGTTATAATTTTTATATCTATTTATTTACTATTTTTTAATATTATAAATATTATAAAAAAATTTAAAAAATAAAAAATAAATTATTTAATTTTTGGTTCATATGAGATATGATGAATGTATGTTTAGACTAGTTGTAGAATAGTTCTACATAATTATCTAAAATAGAATTTATTTTTATATGATCAATTTAAATTAAATTTTTTAGATGATTATGAGATAATTTAGATCTAAAAATATGTATGATATGATATATGAGATGTTTGCAAAACATGTTTATAGTTATATCAATTTTTATATATGAGATATATGATGTAGATCTAACTAGTTTTATCGTTTTTATATTTTTGATTAAGGCATTCGTCTTGGCCATCTGATCATAAGAATAAAGTAGGATTTAAATTTCTTCTCCTCTCATTCGATGGGGTATTCTTATGATGTGTAGGGATGCTGTGCGTTCGTTCTTAATCAGAAATCCAAAAACTTATTTTATGCAAAATCCTAGATCCTAAAATCCTAGGATTTTATTTACATATTTTGTTTGTGAATCCTAAACTTAATTAAAAATTAAGATTATGAAATATGTTAAATCTAAAAATTAAGAATTTTCAGATTTAAGACATATTCATAAAATTAGGTTCGGACTGGGGTAGCTCAATTAGGTCTAAGCGGTTGATCAAACCGAATCAAGAGTTGGTTAGATGTGATCAAGAGTCCTTAAACTGACCAGCCTAATAGGATTAAGTCTGGATCAAGATTGAGTCATATGAGTGATTGATCAAGCTAAGACCTAATTAGGCTAAATGGTTAGAGTCTAGATTGTAGGCTAACATGATTGATTCTGACTCAACAATTTAGTGTCTAAGGTAAGTTTGGTGGATATGATCGACTGGTTTTTAACTAGGAACTACTCAACTTGAATGCATTCTTGTCGAGTTAATGGCATATCCCTTCCACCGATCTCACTTACCTAGCCATATTTGTCAACCCAGTCCTGATCTAAGGTGGTCAATAATCCGAGCTAACCCATGCCACTAGGTTAGTCATAATTATTGTGGCGATTGTAAATCTAGTTTAATGAGACCTAAATCAAATCTCTCTAAGAAAAGATTAAGCCTAGGATCTTCCATCATTGTAGATGTGTGGGCCCTTCCCGGGGTTGATTATTCTCAACTAGTTATAGTGATTCAGTTGCACCAGAAAGACGCAACCATGTTAATTAAGCATTAGATGCTATGGACTGGAGGATGGATTGGGCTCAATATTTTGGATACGATGAGAGACCTAATTAGAAATTCAATCTATGCAAATGGTGGGTCTGACTTAACTATGAAGTGGATCAATATTTCGGGCATGGTGAGATTCATGAATTAGAAATCAATTTTGGATGCACCATGATTAGAGAATCATTGAACAAGAGTTGCTTATCCATTAGCTAACCCATCACCAATAACTATTAGGTGAGGTATGAGTCAGAGGTGGGATCGCACCACCCACTAGAAATTATTAATCATGAAGATTTTTGCATCTCTACAAAGGAAGTGTAGGGATCCAAAAAAATAGTGAAAACTAATTTATTTAAAAATAAAATTTATAAATAAATTCATCAAGTCTTAATTATAATATCTAACTAGAAACTTTGATTCTCTATAGAAAAATGTCTGCCTCCAATCCACTAGCACGTATCCTGGATACCTATAGATTGATCGGACCCAATTATAAGGATTGGCTTTAGAACTTCAAAATCATTTTGAATTCCAAGAAGTTAACTCATATATTGGACCAGAATCCTCCCACCTTACCAGCTCGTCAATTCGCTAAACAAAGAGCGTCTGTTGATAAGTGGATGGACGAAGATAATAAGGCTAGATACTACATGTTGTGCTCAATGTCTGATGAGCTTCAACACCAACATGAAGATATCAGGACAGTCCGTCAAATATTGGCTCACCTACAAGAGATGTTTGGTGAACAGAGTCACGCAGCCAAGTATCAAGTCACTATATGACTATTCAAGGCTAAAATGCATGATGGACAGTCAGTTCAAGATCATTGTTTGATGATGATCAAGGATTTGGAAGAGCTTAAGAAGCTTAAAGTGATGTTGGATCTAGATTTATAGAATGATATAATTCTGCAATCTTTGACCGATGCATATGGGCAGTTCATCATGAACTACCATATGTATAAACTTCAAAATTCTCTGGCCAAACTTATATATATGTTGATTATTGCTGAGCATTCCATGAAAGGTTCTAAAGGCTCAGTGCTTGCTATGGAATGAACCTTTTCCAAGAAAAAGTCTTTTGAAAAGAAGAAGTCTGTAAGAAGTCAAAAGATGAAAGGAGAAAAGAGAAAAAAGGCAGAGCTGAAGAAGAAGGCCGCTGACAAAAAAAAGTATTTCCATTGCAACAATGATGGCCACTGGAAGCGAAACTACCCTACTTACCTGGCCATCCTAAAGAATAAGGAGGCAGGTCCTTCTGGAGGTATGCTCGTTATTGAGTCTAACCTTATGATTTCTTCTACATCCAGTTGGATGCTTGACTTTGGTTCTAGTGCTCATTTGTCTACTTCCATGCAGGATCTTAAGGATAGCAGGAGGCTGAGGGATGGTGAGATGATCCTACGCATTAGAAATGGAGCAAGGCTTGCTGCTATGGCCATCGAAACATACCCTCTTTGACTACCATATTGTTTAGACTTAGTATTAAAGGACTATTATTATGTGCCTACAGTAAGCAGGAATTTGATTTCTATTTCATGCTTAGCAATAGAAGGCTATGTAATTAGTTTTCTTAAGGACTATTGTAACATTCTTTATGAAAGAAATAAAATTGCAAGTGGTTTCCTTATTAACGATTTTTATCAGTTACATATTGATGTATCTATTTTTAATATCGAGCAAAATATGAATGCCATAAGAACAAAAAGACCTAGGGATAGTCCAAATGATTGGTATCTATGGCACCTAAGACAAGGTCATATAGTAGAAGATAGAGTAAATGAATTGGAGAAAAATGGGCTATTGAGTCCATTGACTTTTGATTCATATTCAATTTATGAATCTTATCTTCATGGCAAAATGACTAAGCTTCCTTTTGTAGGACATGGGGAAAGGGCCACGGATCTACTTGCCATAGTACATACTGATGTGTGCGGCCCATTTGATGTGCCGACTAGAGGCAACTTTGTCTACTTCATAACCTTTACCGATGATTTATCTCGGTATGGGTATGTGTATCTTATGAGACACAACTCTGAAGCTTTTGAAAAGTTTAAGGAATTTAGACATGAATTCGAAAAGCAAACTAAAAAATCCATTAAGATTCTTCGATCAGATTGAGGTGGTGAATACCTTAGTCGAGAATTTCTTGACTATCTCAAGCAAAATGGCATAATCTCTCAATGGACTCCATCTGGAACACCTCAGCTCAATAAGATTTTAGAATGGAGGAACCAGATGCTATTAGATATGGTCCAAACCATGATGAGCTTCACAGACCTTCCTGATTTTCTTTGGAGACATAGTCTGTTAACTGCAATATACTTACTGAATAGGGTTCCTTCTAAAACCATTCCTACCACACCATATGAGATATGGCATGGTATGAAACCAAGTCTGAGTCATCTCAGAATTTGGGGTTGTCCGACTTATGTCAAAAGACAACAAGCAGATAAGTTAGACTTTAGATCCTTCAGAGCTCGATTTATAGGATATCCTAAAGAGTCATTAGGATATTATTTTTACATTCCAGAAGATCACAATATGATTGTGAGTCGACATGCCATTTTTCTTAAAAAATAGTTTATTCAAGATGGTGGCATTGGAAAGCAAATCAAGCTCGACGAGAAAGTCTCACAAGAGCAACGTGCCAAGGACCTAGTGGAACCAAATCAGGTTGAGCCCATCCATTCATTATCTCCTCCACCTCATAGATCGAAAAGGGTTTCCCAACCTCCTGAAAGGTACTTAGGTACTATTTCAGAGGATGTAGAGAAAATGTTCCTCGTAGGTAATGGGGTTCATGGTGATGATCTCAAAATCTATAACGAGATGATATCAGATATCGACTCTAAAAATGGTTAGAGATAATGAAGTCAGAAATTGACTCGATGCACTCAAACCAAGTCTGGACCTTGGTAGATCCACCAGAAGGTATAGTACCTATTGGATGTAAATGGATCTACAAAAGAAAGATTGGTGCAGATGGGAATGTAAAGACATTCAAGGCAAGATTAGTGGCAAAAGGTTATAGTCAGCACGAAGACATTGACTATCAGGATACCTTATCGTCAGTAGCTATGCTAAATCCATCCGCACATTGCTTGCTGTTGCAGATTATTTCGATTATGAAATATGGCAAGTGAATGTGAAAATGACGTTCTTAAATAGATATCTTGAGGAAGATATCTATATGGAACAGTCGCTAGGTTTCACATCCAGAGATGAAGATCATAAGGTATGCAAACTGCAAAGGTTCATATATGGACTTAAGCAAGCATCTCGGAGCTGGAACACTTATTTTAACGATGTGATCAAACTATTTGGTTTCATCAAAAATGAGGATGAGCCATGTGTCTTCAAAAAGGTCAGTGGGAGCGCTATTATCTTCCTCGTATTGTACATGGATGACATCCTCCTTATTGGGAATGATATTTCCATGTTGACCATAGTTAAAATGTGGTTATCTAAAGAATTCTTCATGAAAGACCTAGGAGAAGCATCCTTTATTCTGGGAATTAAGGTCTATAGAGATAGACCAAATAGGATGCTAGGACTTTCATAGAAAATTTACATAGAAGAAGTGCTAAAAAGGTTTAGCATGGAAAACTCTAAGAGGGGTTTAGTATCCTTCAAACATGGCATTCATCTTTCCAAGAAGATGTGCCCTAGCACACCTGAGGAAATAAAATGCATGAGCAAGATCCCTTATGCCTCAGCAATAGGGAGCCTCATGTATGCCATGTTATGTACACGACCTGATATAGCACATGTTGTGAGTGTCATGAGCAGATATCAATCGAATCCAGGTGAAGAACATTGGACTTTTGTGAAATGTATCCTTAAGTACTTAAGAAGAACTAAGGATATGTTGTTGGTCTTTGGTAATGGAGAACTCTAAGTCTCGGGGTATATAGACTTGGATTTTATGTCCGATATAGATGATCGAAAGTCGACATCTAGAAGTTTGTTTGTGTGCAATGGTGGAGCTATCTATTAGAAAAGTTTCAAGCAGACAGTAATAGCAAATTCCATCATGGAAGCAGAATATATCGTTGCATCAGAAGCTGCAAATAAGGAATTCTGGTATAAAAAGTTTACCACAGAGATCGGAGTGATGCCGTTAGATGTCATTCTTCTGTACTGCGACAATAATGGTGCCATAGCCCTTGCTAAGGAGCCAAGGTCTCATCGGAAATCCAAGCATATCGAGCGGCAATACCACCTCACCCGCGATTACCTCAAGAAAGGTTACGTCGAGGTTAAGAGAGTTGACTCCGCAAACAATATGGCAGATCCGCTTACAAAGCCGTTGAGCCAGTAGAAGATCTAAGCCCACCTTGAGAAGATCGGACTTAGATTTGTAGCCAATTGGCTTTAGGTCAAGTGGGAGTTTGTTATATATGTGTGCCCTAGAAGCCAGAATTGGCTGACACTTGTAATACACTTCTAGGGGCAGATTATAATTTTGACTATAAATAATAAAATGGATTATTTTCTATCACATATGTATATTTATTGTCTGTGATACATTCCTTGAGTTAATGGTAACGATAATTCCTATTTTCAAGAGTTCAAAATTTAAGATATGAATTTTCATTTATTAACTCATAAAAGGCTCCTGACCATAGGATCGTCATGAGGATGGTGATTGATCCGAAAGATTAGTGTACAATCACTTCTTTATAGTAGATGAGTCTTGAGTCTATGGTGTAGAGACCAGAGCGAGAGTACAAAAACTCGTTAGAGAATGAGGGCACTGAGCATGACCACCTCGAGTAGTCATAAGGAAGTCTACCTTCTCGTCGATGACTGACTCGAAGCTGCAATGGTGTGTCTGGTTCTTTGATCTGAGGTGCATCGATAGTTCACCTTGAAGGTGTTATAGTTTGACTACAGCATAACTCGGTCTCCTAGCCATTCGGAATCTTGAGGTGTATGTTAGCTATAGCATGTTCATTGTAGGAATGGGATTGCACCAAGATGGAATCTATCTACCTCGATGGATGAGGAGCAGCCCTATGATGATCATGAGAATCAAGTCCATAAGCCCATGGCCATGGCAGAGAGTGAAATAATAGAAAGATTTTCTATTAAGGTTTTCACATCGGACTTGAATCGAATGATTATAACATATGATAAAAATTAGGGTTTAACGAGTTCACCTTAACCCTAATCTGATCAGGGCTCAAGATAGAAAAACTTAATCACACAAGTAGCTACACCAAGAGGTTTATTTTCAATTTTGATGGGTTGCCACCATATACTGCTAGGTGTCATTGGTTGATTTTGAGAGTAATTAGAATGATTTAGATGATCGATCATTCTAATTGTCTGAATTGAAAGAGTTCTGATCCAACGAAAGGAGTTTCGATGATGTCGATGATGGAGATCATGACATATCCTATTACCATATATGACTAAACCTAACTGGGTCACACAAACAAGTATTTGGATCTGGATATCATCAATTGGACTAATCTAGTTCAATTGATTTGAATTAGATTCAATTAGATTCAAGGAAATCGTGCTAGCACATGATTGAGCCTAACATTCTCCTTTTTCTATCATTAAAAGTTGTCTCAACTAAGTCAAATATATTTGTGCTCACTCAGGTATCTTTACCTGATCTAATTGGAGCTTGTCCAGGTTAGAAAAGATTTATCTTAATTTATGAGATAAATTTAAGACAATACTTGCCATTTTTCATCACCGGCTAATTCTTGTCCTTTGACTTTGGTCAAACGTTGACCTTTGACCCTTGGACATCTGCCCATGTATCATGCACCCATCGGAGAGACTTATTGATCAAGTCCATCTACCATTTGGTAGGTAGATGGAGGGTGCACACCTAGGATGGCGTGTGCCCCATATGGATAAACATTGGAGTCCCATACGGATGGGACTCCAGGTTGCTTCTTGGATTCAAACTAGGTGACCCTTACCTATCAACTTTGACTAGTCTAAGGTGCCATCTAAGGATGAATCTATGGGGCTCTCATTTGATTGGATTAGGTGATGTCATCTCATCAATCAGATTTAGATATGATTGCATGAAGCAACGTGATTGGCCGGGATGATGCAGCACTGCATGGCGTAGTAGGATCTATAAATAAACCCTATCTGCGCCCAACCTTATGAAGAGTTCCTCTTAGCCCATGCCCCAAGGCTGCCCCTCTCCCTCCTCCATGCCATCTTCTGCCCCTCTCTCTCCTCTCCACGCCTAAGAATGTTGGGCTTTAATTTGGTGCGATCCAGGCAAGAGAAAGCTAACGAGAAAGGAAGAAGGCAGCACTGCTGCAGAGACAACTGCTGATCTTCGAAAGGAGTTTCGAAGATCCTCCAAATTAGATTCAGATATGATTTTTAGAGAAAAGAAAGAGAAGAAGAAGATCTCCAGATCTAGCTTGAGTGGATACTGGTAGAGGCCAGGCGCTTGCATGGCTTGATCCAGAACCTCAGGCAATCAGCAGGATCATCAACAAATAATCGGATTAGCCGATATCAAGATAACATTAATTTAAATTTAATTTAATTTAATTTTTTTATTTATCAAATCATAAAATTAGATCTAAAAAATGTCAGATCTAATTTGGATCTAAGAAAAAATTTTTGAAATATGCCTCTCGATCCAATCAGATTTGAACGAACCTGATCCAAAAAAATATGATTTTCTCCTTCAACTATAACACCCTCAAGATGAACTATCGATGCACCTCAGGTGAAAGAACCAGACACACCACTGTAGCTTCGAGCCAGTCATTAACGAGAAGGTAGACTTTCTAATGACTGCTCTAGGTGGTCATGCTTAGTGCCCTCATTCTCTAATGAGTACTTGTACTCTCGCTCCGGTGTCTCTACACCGTAGACTCAAGACTCATCTACCCTAAAAAAAAGTGACCGTACACCAACCTTTCGGATCATTCACCATCCTCATGATGATCCTACTGTCGGAAGCATTTTATGAGTTAATAATGAATATTCATGTCTTAAATTTTCAACTCTTGAAAATATAAACTATCATTACCATTAACTCAATGGATGTATCACGGACACTTTCAAATACACACTATGATAGAAAATAATCTATTTTATTATTTATAGTCAAAATTATAATTTTGTCCTTAGATGTGTATTACAAGTGTTAGCTAATTATGGCTTCTAGGGCACACATATCTAACAAACTCCCAATTGACCTAAAGCCAATTGGATACAAATCTATGTCCCATCTTCTTAAGGTGGGTTTCGATCTTCTGCTAGCCTAATGGCTTTGTGAGTGGGTCTGCTGCATTATCTACGGAGTTGACTCTCTTAACCTCGACATAACCTTTCTCAAGGTAATCGTGGATGAGGTGATATCACCGCTCGATGTGCTTGGATTTCTGATATGACCTTGGCTCCTTAGCATGGGCTATGGCGTCATTATTGTTGCAGTAGAGAAAAATGGCATCTGATGGCATCTCTCTGATTTTTATGATGAATTTCTTGTACCAGAATGCCTCCTTTGCAGCTTCTAATGCAGCAATGCACTCTGCTTCCATAGTGAAATCTACTATCACTGTCTGCTTGGAACTCTTCCAACTGACAACACCACCATTACACACAAATAGACTCCCAGATGTCGTCTTTTGGTCATTTATATCGGACATAAAATCCGAGTCTGTATACTCTTGAACTTGGAGTTCTCCATTACCAAAAACCAACAACATTTTCTTAGTTCTTCTCAAGTACTTAAGGATACATTTCATAGAAGTTCAGTGTTCTTTGCTCGGATTCGACTGATTTCTGCTCGTGACACTCACAGCATGGGCTATATCAGATCATATACATAACATAGCATACATGAGGCTCCCTATCGCTAAAGCATAAGGAATCTTCTCCATGCATTCAGTCTCCTCAGGTATGTTGGGACATATTTTCTTGGAGAGATGAATGCCATGTCTGAAGGGTACCAATCTCCTCTTAGAGTTTTCCATGCTAAACCTCTTTAGCACTTCCTCTATGTATATCTTCTATGAAGGACCTAGCATCCTATTTGGTCTATCTCTATAGATCTTAATTTCTAGAATGAATGATGCATCTCCTAGGTCTTTTATGTAGAATTCTTTTGATAATCACATTTTAACTGTGGTCATCATGGGAATATCATTCCCAATAAGGAGGATATCATCCACATATAGTACGAGAAAGATAATAGCACTCCCACTGACCTTTTTGAAAATATATGGTTTCTCCTCATTTTTTATGAAACTAAATAATTTGATCACATCATTAAAATGAGTATTCCAGCTCTGAGATGCTTGCCTAAGTCCATATATGGACCTTTGCAGCTTGCATACTTTGTGATCAGCATCACTAGATGTGAAATCTAGCAGCTATTCGATATAGATATCTTCCTCAAGGTATCCATTTAAGAATATCATTTTCATGTTCATTTACCATATTTCATAATAGAAATAAGCTGTAATAGCAAACAATGTATGGATGGACTTTAGCATAGCTACTGATGAAAAGGTATCCCGATAGTCAATGCCTTCGTGCTGACTATATCCTTTTGCCACTAATCTAGTTTTGAATGTCTCCATATTTCTATATGCACCAATCTTTTTCTTATAGATTTATTTACACCCAATAGGTACTATACCTTCTGGTAGATCTACCAAGGTCCAGACTTAGTTTGAGTGCATTGAGTCAATTTCTAACTTCATTACCTCTAACTTTTCTCGGAGTTGATATCTGATATCGCCTTATCATAGGTTTTGGGATCATCACCATTAACCTCATTACCTATGAGGAACATTTTCTCTACTTCCTCTGAAATAGTACCGAAGTACCACTCAGGAGGATGGAAAATTCTTTCTGATCTATGAGGTGGAGGAGGTAGTGATTGTATTGACTCAACCAGATTTGGTTCCATGGGGTCCTTAGCTTGTTGCTCTTGTGAGATTTTCTCCTTGAGGTTGATCTATTTTCCAATGTCGCTATCTTGAATAAACTATTTTTCAAGAAAGATGGCATGCCGACTCATAATCACATTATGGTCTTCTGAAATATAGAAATAATATCTTAATGACTCTTTAGGATATCCTATAAATTGAGCTCTAAAGGACCTATACTCTAACTTGTCCACTTATTGTCTTTTGACATGAGTTAAACAACTCCAAATTCTGAGATGACTCAGACTTGGTTTCTTACCATGCCATATCTCATACGGTATGGTAGGAACGATTTTAAAGAAAACCCTATTTAGTATATATATAGCAGTTAACAGACTATATCCCCAAAGAAAATCAGGAAGGTCTGTGTAGCTCATCATGGATTGGACCATATCTAATAGGATCCGGTTCCTCCATTCTGAAACTCCATTGAGTTGAGGTATTCCAGATGGAGACCATTGAGAGACTATGCTATTTTGCTTGAGATAGTCCAGAAATTTCTGACTAAGGTATTCACCTCCTCAATTTGATTGAAAAACCTTAATGGATTTTTCAGTTTGCTTTTCTACTTCATATATGAATTTTTTGAACTTTTCAAAAGCTTCAGACTTGTGTCTCATAAGATACACGTACCCATATCGAGATAAATCATCGGTAAAGGTTATGAAGTATACAAAGTTTCATCTAGTCGGCACATTAAATGAGCCACACACATCAGTATGTACTAGGGCAAGTAGATCTATGGCCCTTTTCTCATGTTCCGTAAAATGGAGCTTAGTCATTTTGCCATGAAGCCATGATTCACAAATTGGATATGAGTCGAAAGTCAATGGACTCAATAGCTCGATTTTCTCTAATTTGTTAACTCTATCTTCTACTATATGACCTAGCTTTAGGTGCCATAGATACCTATCCTTTGGACTATCCCTAGGTTGTTTTGACCTTATGGAATTCACATTTTGCTCAACATTAAAGATAGATACATTAATATGTAACTGATAGAGATCATTAGTGAGGAAACCACTTCCTTCTAAAACCATTCCTACCACATCGTATGAGATATGGCATGGTAGAAAACCAAGTCTAAGTTATCTCAAAATTTGGGGTTGTCCGGCTCATGTCAAAAGACAACAAGCGGATAAGTTAGACTTTAGATCCTTTAGAGCTCGATTTATAGGATATCCTAAAGAGTCATTAGGATATTATTTCTATATTCTAGAAGATGACAATGTGATTGTGAGTCAACATGCCATCTTTCTTAAAAAATAGTTTATTCAAGATGGCATCATTGGAAAGCAGATCAAGCTCGAGGAGAAAGTCTCATAAGAGCAACGAGCTAAAGATCAAATAGAATCAAATCAGGTTGAGCCAATACAATCACTACATCCTCCACCTCATAGATCAAAATGGATTTTCCATCCCCCTGAGAGGTACGTAGGTACTATTTCAAAGAAAGTAGAGGAAATATTTCTCGTAGGTATTGGGGTTCTTGGTGATGATCCCAAAATCTATGATGAGACGATATCAGATATCGACTCCAAGAAATGGTTAGAGGCAATGAAGTAAGAAATTGACTCGATGCACTCAAACTAGGTCTGGACCTTGGTAGATCCATTAGAAGGTATAGTACCTATTGGGTGTAAATGGATCTATAAGAGAAAGATTGATGCAGATGGGAATGTGGAGACATTCAAAGCTAGATTAGTGGCAAAAGATTATAGTCAACGCAAAGGCATTGACTATCAAGATATCTTTTCGTCAGTAGTTATGCTAAAATCCATTCTTACATTGCTTGCTATTGCAGCCTATTTCGATTATGAAATATGACAAATGGATGTGAAAATGGCATTCTTAAATGGATACCTTGAGGAAGATATCTATATGGAACAGCTGCTAGATTTCACATCCAGTGATGCTGATCACAAAGTATGCAAGCTGCAAAGGTCCATATATTGACTTAAGCAAGCATCTCGGAGCTGGAATACTTGTTTTAATGATGTGATCAAATTATTTAGTTTCATCAAAAATGAGGAGGAACCATGTGTCTTCAAAAAGGTTTGTGGGAGCATTATTATCTTCCTCGTATTGTACGTGGATGATATCCTTCTTATTGAGAATGATATTCCCATGTTGACCATTGTTAAAATATGGTTATCCAAAGAATTCTCCATGGAAGACCTAGGAGAAGCATTCTTTATTTTAGGAATTAATGTCTATAGAGATAGATCAAATAGGATGCTAGGACTTTCATAGAAGATGTATATAGAGGAAGTGCTAAAGAGGTTTAGCATGAAAAGCTCCAAGAGGGGTTGGTACCCTTCAAACATGACATTCATCTTTCCAAGAAGATATGCCCTAGCACACCTGAGGAGATAGAATGCATGAGCAAGATCTCTTATGCTTTAACAATAGGGAGCCTCATGTATGTCATGTTATGTACATGATCTGATATAGCCTATGCTGTGAGTGTCACGAGCAGATATCAGTCGAATTTAGGCAAAGAACATTGGACTTCTGTGAAGTGTATCCTTAAGTACTTAAGAAGAACTAAGGATATGTTGTTGATTTTTGGTAATGGAGAACTCCAAGTTTAGGGGTATACAGACTCAAATTTTATGTTCGATGTAGATGATCGAAAGTCGACATCTAAAAGTCTATTTGTGTGTAATGGTGGTGCTATCAGTTGAAAGAGTTCCATGCAGACAGCGATAGCAGATTCCACCATGAAAGCAGAGTACATCGCTACATCAGAAGTTGCAAAGGAGGCATTCTGATACAAGAAGTTTGCCACAAAGATTGGAGTGATGCCATCAGATGCTATTCCTCTATACTGTGACAACAATGGTGCCATAGTCCTAGCTAAGAAGCCGAGGTCTTACCAAAAATCCAAGCACATCGAACGGCGATACCACCTCATCCGTGATTACCTCGAAAAGGATTACATCGAGGTCAAGAGAGTTAAATCCACAGACAATGCGACAGATCTACTTACAAAGTCGTTGGGCCAGCAGAAGATCGAAGCCCATCTTGAGAAGATTGGATTTAGAATTATAGCCAATTGGCTTTAGGTCAATTGGGAGTTTGCTAGATATGTATGCCCTAGAAGCCAGAATTGGCTGACACTTGTTATACACTTCTAAGGACAAAATTATAATTTTGACTATGAATAATAAAATGGATTATTTTCTATCATAATGTGTATTTAGTGTCTGTCATACATCCCTTGAGTTAATGGTAATGATAATTCTTATTTTCAGTAGTTAAAAATTTAAGACTTGAATTTTTATTATTAACTCATAAAATGTTTCTGACTGTAGGATCATCATGAGGATGGTGATAGATCTAGAAGGTTGGTGTACAATTGCTTCTTTATAGTAGATGAGTCTTAAGTCTATAGTGTAGAGACACCGAAGTGAGAGTACAGGTACTCGTTAGAGAATGAGGGCACTGAGCATGACCACCTCGAGTAGTCATTAGGAAGACTACCTTCTCGTCGATGACTAGCTCGAAGCTGCAGTGGTATGTCTGGTTCTTTGATCTAAGGTGCATCGGCAGCCACCTTGAGGGTGTTATAGTTTGACTATACCATGACTCGATCTCCTATCCATTCGAAACCCTGAGGTGTATGTTGGCTATAGCATGTTCATTATAGGAATTGGATTGTACCAAGAGGGACTCTATCTACCTTGGTAGATGAGGAGTAGCCCCATGATGATCACGAGAATCAAATCTATAAGCCCATGGCCATAGCAGAGTGAAATAATAGAAAGAGTTTCTATTAAGATTTTCATATTAGATTTGAATCGAATGATTAATTCATATGATGAAAATTAGGGTTTGACGAGTTCACCTTAACCTTAATCCGATTGGGGCTCAAGATAAAAGAACTTAATCACACAGGTAACTACACCGAGAGGTTCATTTTTAGTTCTGATGGGTTGCCATCATATATTGCTAGGTATCACTGGTGGATTTTGCGAGCAATTAGAATGATTTGGATGATTGATCATTCTAGTTGTCTGAATCAAAAAAGTTCTAATCCGTCAGAAGGTGTTTCGATGATGTCGATGATAAAGATCATGACATATCTCATTACCATATAAAATTAAATCTAATTGAGTCACACAAACAAAGGTTTGGATCTAGATATCATCAATTGGACTAACCCAGTTCAATTGATTTGAATTAGATTTAATTAGGTTCAAGGAAATCATGCTAGCACACGATTGAGCCTAATGTTCTCCTTCAACAATCATCAAAAGTTGTCTCGACTGAGCTAAACATATTTGGGCTAACTCAGGTACCTTTACTTAGTCTGATTGGAGCTTGTTCAGGTTTAAAAAGGATTGTCTTAATTTATAAGATAAATTTGAGATAACACCTGCCATTTTCCATCACCTGCTAATTCTTATCTTTTGACTTTAGTCAAACATTGACCTTTGACACTTAGACATTTGTCCATGTGTCATGCACCCATAGGAGAGAGATTTGACCTCTTGTCCTCCTACTAGAAAGAGGAAAAGATGGGGCACATGCATGGGAGGCATGCGCCCAAGGATAATGATGCCTGGAGTCCCATCCCAGGCATGCGCCCAAGGATAATGACGCCTGGAGTCCCATACAAATGGGACTCCAGGTTGCTTCATGATATCAAACAAGGTGGCACCAAGGACTCTACTTTGACCAGTCTTGGTGCCACCTAAGGATGTCTGAGAGGAGCACTCATCTGATTGGATCAGATGATGTCATTCCACCAATCAGATTTAGATCTGATTTTATGTAGAGACGTGATTGGCTGGCATGATGTGGCACTGCATGGCATAGCAGGATCTATATAAACCCTATCTGCACCTAGGTTTGAGAGAGCTCTCCCCTTCCCCATGCCACATAGCCCTCTCCCCTCTCTTCCATGCCTACCTCTAATCCTCTCTCTCCTCTCCATGCCCAAGAGGCTTTGGGCTCATATTTGGTGCAATCCAGACAAGAGAAAGGCAACAAGAAAAGAAGAAGGCAACACTACTGCAAGAGACAACATCGGATCTTCAAAAATTATTTTGAACATCTTCAAGATTAGATCCAAATTTGATCTTTGAAGAAAAGATTAAGAAGGAGAAGATCTCTAGATCCTGCTCGAGTAGATACTGGTAGAGGCCAGGCGATTGCATGGCTGCATCCAAAACCTCAGCAAATCAGCAAGATCATCATAGGATAATAAGATTACCCAAGAACAAGGTATAAATTAAATCTAATTTAATTTATTTTATTTTATTTTTTTAGATTCATCAAATTGGATCTAAAAAGTATTAGATCTGATTTAGATCTAAGAGAAAATTTTTTTAAATATTCCTCTTGGTCAAATTAGATCTGAATGAATCTGACCCAAAAAATAGGATTTTTCCTTTATCTAGCACCCAGATGGCTCCCATAGATTCCTTCATGCACTTTCTACAGTGCAAAGTCAACTTTAGAAGGTCGAAGATATTTTAAAAGTGGTAAGGAGTTTGATCTCTTATACAGCTTATCCTCATACAGAACATACCGAAAGGCTTGGTTTCTCAACTTCTGAGCTTCTTTTGGATCATAAGGGAGTGTCCCATCTTTGAGATAAGCGACCAACAGGTCAATCCAGCAGGGCTCATGATAGATCTGCATTATAGACTATAGCTCTTCCATACTCCGACATTTCAACACTTCAAAGTATACTTTTTTGGGAAGTTCATTGGGAGCAAGTGTGGCCAACTTGGATAGGAGGTCAGCTCTAGTATTCTCTACCCTTGGAATTTGCTGAATGCCAAAACCATTGAAGGCTGAGGTCAGGCTCTTCACTTTTTCAAGATACTTTATCATACCTTCCTTCCAAGCTTCATAACTGCCATTGACTTGTCCCACTACCAACTGTGAGTCATTATAAGCATGGAGCCGATCTGTCTTTAGTTCTTTTGCTATCTTCAGCCTTGCTATCAGAGCTTCATATTTTGTCCAGTTGTTTGTTGTAGGAAACTCAAAGCATAGTACATACTCGGCAATGACCCCTTAGGGATTGACTAGGATCAATCGAGCACCTGCATCAGAAGCATTAGAAGAGCTATCCACATACAAGGCCCAAAAATCTTTGAGAAGGTCCGTTCTTTCTTTGGGGGAGCTTGGCTACAACCACAAAATGCTAGTCTCATTTCGCTCAGGTTCGACATCATCCAGGATCATGCATTCGACTATAAAATTGATCAGTATCTGAGCTTTGATTGACGGTCGAGGTTGATAGTTGAGGTCGAACTCTGTTAGGTCAATGGCCCACTTCGCTATCCTTTCAGAAGCATCTACTCGATGAAGAACTGCCTTGATCGATTGATCAGTGAGGAGTGTTATAGTATACACTTGAAAGTAGGGCCAAAGTCTCTTAGCAGCAATTAGAAGTGTGTAAGTTAATTTTTTCAATTTAATGTACCTGGTCTCTGCATCTCTCAAGACTTGGCTCATGTAGTGGATTCGCCATTGCGGTTTTGCCTCTTCCTTGATCAAGACCACTGCCAAGGCTGTAGGAGAGATCGCAAGGTATAGGAATAATTCTTCTCCAAGCTCGAGCTTTGCTAATAGTGGAGCCAAACTGAGATAGCTCTTGAGTTCTTTGAACGCCTGTTGGCACTCTACCATCCAGTAAAAGTTCTTTGGTTGCTTGAGGACCTGGAAGAAGGGCATACACCGCTCGGCCAACTTTGAGATAAAATAGTTTAAGGATGCCGCCTTTCCGATCAGGTGCTGGACTTTCTTTATCGATTTTGGGGTGATCATCTTCTGGATGGCCCGAATTTTCTTCGGATTAGCTTCGATCCCTCACCTTCAGACCATGAATCCCAAGAATTTTCCTAAGGTCACTTCGAAGGTTGGTTTAGTTGGGTTCATCTACATCTTGTATCTTCAAAGGGTGTTGAAGGTTTCTTCAAGATCGGCAATGTGATTTGATGAGGTCTGGCTCTTGACAAGCATATCATCCATGTAGACTTCCATATTGTGGTCGATCTGCTCCTTGAAAATCTTATTAATTAGGCATTGATAGGTTGCACCAACATTTTCAAGCCTAAAGGACATGACCCCGTAACAATAAAGATCACGATCAGTAATAAAAGCAGTTTTCTCCTGGTTCTCTAGTGCCAACTAGATTTGATTGTAGCTGGAGAAGGCATCCATGAAGGTGAGGAGCTCATGGCCTGAGGTTGCGTCCATCAACTAATCAATTTTGGGTAGGGGTAGCTGTTCTTTGGGCAGGTCTTGTTCAGCTTCTTGAAGTTGATACATAGTCTCCACTTGTTCTTAGCCTTCCTGACTAGGATCACATTGGAGACCCAACTTGGATAGTGGACTTCTTGTAAGGATTTATGATACTCCCAAGCCTTGGGAGGCCACGGGAGGAGTCAGGGGGTTGGCTCCAGGGATTTCAGGGGCTTGGTTGGTGCTTCGAAGACATGGGACATAAGGTGAAGCAAGAAACCAAAGCTAAAGAATTAAGACTGTAGAAAGGATAGTTTCTACAGGTTAGCCAGCTCAGTCCAAAACTGGGTCAGCTAAGTCTTAAAGCATAGGCAAAATAGAGAGCTGCGCATTCAAAACTACTAGCATGGCACAGGACTAGGCCAGCTCAGTTTTGGACTGAGCCGACCCAATGGAACTTAGCTGGCTCAGTGCTGAGACTGAGCTGACTCAGTGCACTGGCAGAGTTATGCGAGGATCTATTTTGGGCTAGGGTCTGGGTTGATCCTTGGAGTCTTAAGGCCTGATTTGAGGGATCTTAAGATGGCTAATTCATATATGGGTTGGGTCCAGATTCAGAGGATGAGAGCATGGGAGACATGGATGTACATGGGCTCAGTGAGTGCTTTCATGTATTGGGTTAGTTACGAGAGTTTTTGGTTGGGTCTAATGGCTATGTATAAATACATGGGTTGTATTAGGGTTTTCAAGATTGAAATCAATATAGATCTTTTTTTCCTCAACTCTCTTCTTCTCTTCTCTCTAGAGTTAACACCCAGGGGTTCTTGAAGAAGCCCTTAAGAAGGGGGCATCTTTCTCTAGCCCAAAGAGGGAGGCACCCCATCACAGATCCAGGTGGAGGATCAGTGGTTTGCAGCCCATAGAGAATGTCATAGGTTGCTTCAGATCCATGCTAAAGATCAGGAGCTTCCGTAATATGGTATCGATGCTTATGATGTCAAGGATGATTAGCGTTCAAGCGATATCATGGGTCTACAATTTGGTATCAGAGCTAGGTGATGCTTGGAACATTGTGGACAACAACATGGTATCAGAGCTAGGTGATGATTGGAACGTTGTGGATGACAATATGGTATCGAAGCCAGGATTCAGAGCCTGATAGTGCATGAAAAGAGCCAGGTTTTAGAGCTTGATAGTGCGTGGAAGAAGCCAAGTTTCAGAGCTTGATGGTGCATGAAAGGGAAGGAAAAGTTGTACAAGATGAAATCAGAAATCTATACATGGATTCCATGGTATGTCTCAAATCTATCTTCGTTATTGGTGTGGTTTGGTCAATCAGGAGCAGCGGCTTGAAGGTGAAGGTTTAGAGGATTAACGAGAAGGGTTTTTCTTAGGGTGGAAGAATTTGGTGCATGATTTGCTGATCAATCTTGGTGGAAAGCCTGGGATGTATGATGGTTATGTGATAGGCAGGGAGAGCTGGAGTGGTGCAGTAGCACTTTCCTGAAGATGCAGGGCTGCGAGAGGCTCGATGATGTAGTAGTCGAGGGAGATATCTCAGTAGAAAGCATTAGGATTCTCTAGGAAGATGGGCAGTGTTGGACTATTGAAGAGAGGTTTTCCAAGTGGTAACGGTGGAAGGAAGGTTGAAGAAGCGAGTATATGTCCTTCGATGTCAGGAAGGTGGGGAAGTAGTCAGAGATGTATTCAGCAGTTCGACTAGAGAATGTATTTGCGAAGCCTTGGGGATGATGGAGATAGATGATCCATGGAGGTCCTGCAAGTCAGGGCTGGATCACTATAGAGCAGTGTAGAGATGAGTCAGTGAGCGCTGAAGTGCTGTAGGATTGCTACCATGGAGGCACGGGACTGAGAGAGGCTCAGAGGTGCAGCAATCGAGGAGTGTATCTCAGTAGAGAGTGTTAGTAGTATCTCAAGAAGACTGGATGTAGATTTCAAGGAGCGCCAGGAGGTCTCAAGAAGCATCAGGAGATCTCTAGCAGCCAAAAGTATAATGGATCAGGTTTCTTCTACAGGAGAACCAAGGAGAGTCATGATTCAAGTGGAGGATGGTTCTCTAGGTGAAACTAAAGTGATGGCTGGTGTAGGGGCAGAAGAGAAGGACTAAGGTGGAATTCTATAGGATTCAGTCACTGGTTTTAGAAGAGTTGGATGAGCTCTTGGGTTTTGGATGTGCCCGCAAGCTACGAAGGTATCCAAGATGGCTTCGAAGATGGCCACAGAGTACGGAGGGTTCGAAGGGGCAGCGATGGTGTTCGAGATGCAGCAGTAGGCTCAATAGTGCACCATTGAGTGGTTGGCCTCGAGGGACTCGGGCATAAAGTCAACTTCTGTGGCATCAGATGGACTTCAGATATAGGTGGAGCTCCATAGTGGTGTTTTTATAAGTGGAGAAAAAATTTAGCATAAGTTCAGAGTGCTGGTGATGCACAGATCCAGGTGGAGTGGTGCATGCAAATGGACAGGCATAGCTCTGAGGAGATCGTGTCAGGTGGTACAGCATGTGCTAGTATAGAAATGCTGTAGGTTCTCTAGAAAAGATCAGAAAAAGTGATGCAGCTGCTAAGCAGAAGGGATCCTATAATTTTAGGATGATGCCAAGAAGCAAGCACAGATCTTCAGTGGTGGAGGCAGTCATCCCAAAGGCCTCTAGGATACACAATAGTTGAAGAGGATTGGCAGAGGCGATGATTGCACAAGGGGCTGTCGAGTGCATAAGGACAATGGGATCATGCAGGAGGTCATTGTCGATAGGTTTGCCAATACTTGAGAGCACCAAGATGGAGATTGTAAGGATTTATAGTCCTCCCAAGCCTTAGGATGCCATGGTAGGAGTCACGGTGTTGGCTCCAAAGATTTTAGAAGCTTGGTTGGTGCTTCGAAGACCTAGGACATAAGGTGAAGTAAGGAATCAAAGTCAGAGAATCAAGACTGCAGAAAGAAGATTTTCTGTAGGTTAGCCGGCTCAGTCCAAAATCGGGTTGGCTAAGTCTTAGTGCACCAGCAAAATAGAAAGCTGCACGTTCGGGACTACTGGCATGGCATAGGACTGGGTCGGCTCAGTTTTAGACTGAGTTGACCTAGTGGAACTTAGCTGGCTCAGTGTTGAGATAGAGCCGACTTTGTGCGTGGGCAGAGTAACGTGTGGGTCTACTTTGGGCTAGGGTTTGGGTTGATCCTAGGGGTCCTAAGGCCTGGTTTGAGAGGTCTTAAGAGGACTAATTCATATATGGGTCGGGTCTAGATCCAGAGGATGAGAGCATGGAAGACATGGGTGTACATGGGCTCGGTTAGTGCTTTCATGTATTAGGCTAGCCGGGGAGTTTTCTGATCGGGCTTAATGGCTATGTATAAATACATAGGTTGTATTAGGGTTTTTAAGGTTGAAATCAATACAGACCTTTTCTCCCTCAACTCTCTTCTTCTCTTCTCTGTAGAATTTCCACCCTAGGATTCTTGAAGAAGCCCTAAAGAAGGGGGCATCTTCCTCAAGCCCAAGGAGGGATGTGCCCCATCATAGATCTAGGTGGAGGATCGGTGGTTTATTATCCATAGAGAATGTCATAGGTTTCTTCAAGTCCATGCTAAATATCAGGAGCATCCGCAACATGGTATAGGTGCTTGTGATGTCAAGGATGATTGGCGTTCGAGAGATATCATGGGTCTACAATTTGGTATCAGAGCTAGTTGATGCCTGGAATGTTGTGGATGATAATATCATCCATCTCAAATATGTTGTAGGTTCTCCAGAAAAGTTCAAAGAAAGTGATGCAGCTGCTAAGCAGAAGAGATCTTACAATTTCAAGATAGTATCAAGAAGCGAGCATAGGTCTTCAGCGGTGGAGGTGGTCATCCTAAAGGCCTTAAGAGTGCATAACAGCTAAAGAGGATTAGCAGAGGCGATGTTTGCATAGGTGCTGTCGAGTGTGTAGGGACAGTAGGAACATGCAGGAGGTCATTGCGAAGAGGTTTGCCAAGGCTTGGGGCACTAAGGTGGAGATTGTGAGGATTTATGGTGCTCCCAAGTCTTGGGAGACCATGAGAGGAGTCAGAAGGTTGGCTTCGGGGATTCTAGGGACTTGGTTGGTACTTCGAAGATTTAGAACACATGATAAAGCAAGAAAGCAAAGTCGGAGAATCAAGATTGTAGAAAGAATATTTTTTGTAGGTTAGCCAGCTCAGTCCAAAATTAGATCGGCTAAGTTTTAGAGCATAGACAAATAAAGAGCTACGCGTTTGGGACTGCTGGCACGACACAGGACTGGACTGGCTTAGTTTTGGACTGAGTCGATCCAGTGGAACTTAGCCGACTTAGTGCTGAGACTGAGCCGACTTAGTGCATGGGCAGAGTTATGCAAGGTTCTATTTTGCACTAGGGTCTGGATTGATCCTAGCGATCTTAAGGCCTGGTTTGAGAGGTCTTATGGTGGCTAATTAATATATGGGTCGGGTCTAGATCTAGAGGATGAGAGCATGGGAGACATGAATGTACATGGGCTCGGTGAGTGCTTTCATGTATTGGGTTAGCCAGGAGAGTTTTTGGTTAGGCCTAATGGCTATGTATAAATACATAGGTTGTATTAGGATTTTCAAGGTTGAAATCAATACAGACCTTTTCTTCCTCAACTCTCTTCTTTTCTTCTCTCTAGAGTTAATGCCCTAAGGTTCTTGAAGAAGCCCTAGAGAAGGGGGCATCTCCCTCAAGCCCAAAGAGGGAGGCGCCCCATCACAGATCTAGGTGGATGATCGATGGTTTGCTGCCCATAGAGAGCATCATAGGTTTCTTCAGGTTCATGCTAAAGATCAGGAGCTTTCGCAACATGGTATCATTGCTTGTGATGTCAAGGATGATTGGCGTTCGAGCGATATCATGGGTCTATAATTTGGTATCAGAGCTAGGTGATGCCTAGAACATTATGGACAATAATACTTCTTAAATGAATCCAACTTTAAGGAGCTTATCTACTTCCTCCGCTATTGCCTTTTATCTTCTTGGTGCATGGCCCCAAATTTTCTCTTTCACTGGCCTGTACTTATGATCGACAGCCAACCGATGTTCCATGACTTCGGCATCAATTTTTGGCATGTCTGCTGGGACCTAGGCGAAGATGTCGGCATTCTTCTATAAGAAGGCAATGAGCTACTCTCAGACTTCTTCTTTCAAGTTGGAGTTGATCTGCATTGTATGCTCTATGCTTTCGTCATTCAGAAGGATGGTTACAAGATCTTCCATGTGTTAGATATATGTGCCCTAGAAGCCAGAATTGGCTGACACTTGTAATACACTTCTAGGGGCAAAATTGTAATTTTGACTAAAATCAATAAATGGGTTATTTTCTATCACATATGTGTATTTAGTGTCTGTGATACATCCTTTGAGTTAATGGCAATGATAATTCATATTTTCAAGAGTTGAAAATTTACGACATGAAAAATCACTATTAACTCATAAATTGCTCCTGACCATAGGATCATCACGAGGATGGTGATTGATCCAGAAGGTTGGTGTACAATCGCTTCTCTTTAGTAGATGAGTCTTGAGTCTATAGTATGGAGACACCAGAGCGAGAGTACAGGTACTCGTTAGAGAATGAGGGCACTGAGCGTGACCACCTCGAGTAGTCATTAGGAAGTCTACCTTCTCGTCAATGACTGACTCGATGCTGCAGTAGTGTGTCTGGTTCTTTGACCTGAGGTGCATCGGCAGTTCACCTTGAGGGTGTTATAGTTTGACTACACCATTACTCGATCTCCTAGCCATATGGAACCCTGAGGTGTATGTTGGCTATAGCATGTTCATTGTAGGAACTGGATGGCATCAAGATGGAATCTATCTACCTCGGTGGTAGAGGAGCAGCCCTATGATAATCATGAGAATCAAGTCCAGAAGTCCATGGCCATGGTAGAGTGAAATAATAGAAAGAGTTTCTATTTAGATTTTCACATTGGACTCGAATCGAATGATTACATCATATGACAGAGAACTAGGGTTTGACGAGTTCACCTTAACCCTAATCTGATCGGGGCTCAAGATAGAAGAACTTAATCACACAGGTAGCTGCACCAAGAGGTTCGCATTCAGCTCTGATGGGTTGCCACCATATACTGCTAGGTGTCACTGGTGGATTTTGGGAGCAATTAGAATGATTTAGATGATCGATCATTCTAGCTGTTCGAATCAGAAGAGTTCTGATCCATCGAAAGGAGTTTCGATGATGTCGATGATAGAGATCATGACATATCCCATTACCATACAGAACTGAACCTAACTGGGTCACACAAATAAGGGTTTGAATCTGGTGATCATCAATTGAACTGATCTAGTTCAATTGATCTGAATGAGATTCAATTAGGTTCAAGGAAATCGTGCTAGCACTCGATTGAACCTAACGTTCTTCTTTTACTATCATAAATAAGTTGTCCTGTCTGAGCCAAAGGAGTTTGTGCTCAATTAGAGGCCTTCATATGGTCTGACTGGAGGTTGTCCAAGTCAGAAAAGGTTGTCTTATTTTGTAAGACATTACCTGCCATTTTTGGTCACCTGCCATTTCTTGTTCTTTGACTTTGGTCAAAAGTCTACCTTTGACTGGTCAAACGTTGACCATTGACACTTTGACTTTTGACCACATGTCACGCACCTATTGGAGAGCTGGTGGGGGCCTGTCCCCCTACCAGAACCTGGCAAGGAGGAGGGCGCACGCCACCCTAGGCATGCGCCCAAGTTGGAGGCGCCTAGGAGTCCTTGTTGGACAAGGACTCCACCTCCCTTTTGGATTCCAATTAGAGTTCTCCTAAGAACCAACTTTGACTGGTCTTAGGCACCCTCTAAGGAGGAATCCAGGGGACTCTATTCCCACCAATCAGATTTAGATCTGATTTCACAAAGGGTTGTGATTGGTTGGGAAGAAGAGGAGTTGGATCACAGGTAGTCTATAAATAAGACCCTGCGCCCAACTCAGATTATGAGAGTGAGATGATTGAGAATCATAATTCCCACGCCCAAGGCTGCCTCTCCCCTCTTCCTCCATGCCAAACCTCCTTCTCCCTCTCCTCTCCACGTCCAAAAGGGTTTTGGATTTTGGTTGGTGCGATCCAGATCAAAGAAAGGAGATCTAAAGCAAGAAGGCTGCACTGCTGCAAAGGACGACTGCTGATCTTCAAAAGGAGTTTTGAAGATCCTCCAGATCAGATCCAGATCTAATTTTTGGAGACATGATAGAGAAGAAGAGGATCTCTAGATCCAGCCTGAGTGGATACTGGTAGAGGCCAGGCGCTTGCGTGGCTAGATCTAGAATCTTCCATTGCATACAGGATCATCAACGGGTAATTGGATTACCCAAATTAGGTAAATTAAATTTGATTTAATTTATCCTTATTTTATTTTATTTATTAAAATAATAAGAATTAGATCTGAAATATTTTAGATCTAATATAGATCAAAGAGAAAAAAATTTTAAAATATATCTCTTGATCTGATCAGATCTGAACGAATCTGGACCGGGAAATCAGGATTTCCCTTCACCATGGGCTCGTCCTGCTCCTCAATAAGATCATCGCGGACATCCAGCCCATCAACTGGGCAAGGATCAGGATCGCTTCCCTTTTGTAAGGTGATGGAGTAAGAGTGCCTTGCCAAGGCATGATCTTCCCTAATCTTTTCGATTTCATAGCTTGTCAGAAACTTCATTTTCAAGTAGTAGATTGACACCACAGCCTAGAGTGTGTTTAGACCTAGTTGGCCAACAATTGCACTATAGGCTGATGGGGCCTTCACTATCAGAAAGTCGATCTATGCTTTGGATCATTTTGGGTATTGTCCTGTAGCCATAGTTAGTGTTATTATTCCTTCAACTAGCACAGCATCGTCAGTGAAGCCCGCCAATGGAAAGTTCATAGGTCCCAAGTGGTTATTAGGTATAGACATCTTAGTAAAAGCATCATAAAACAAGATATCGACAGAGCTTCCATTATCTACTAAAATACAGCGTAGATCATAATTAGTAATGTTTAAAGAGATCATAACCGCATCGTTGTGCAAAAACTGAACTCCTTGTGCATCTTCATCAGTGAAAGCTATGGGCTCCTTAGTTCTCCATCTCTTCACAAGCTCTGTTGATCCATTGGCCTTCCCTTGCCAAAGTTCCCCAAAATGGTGTTGATGATGCCAAGCAGAGGTCGCTCTCCTTGCTGCTCCTCTCTCCTTGGTGGTTCTAGAAGTGAGGGGTCCCTTGACTGATCCTCCCATCCCTTAGGCCGATATTGTAGGAATTGATCGAGCCTACCCTACCTGATGAGCTCCTTAATCTCGTCTTCGAGCTGAATACATTCTTTAGTATCATGATCGTGGTTACGATGGTAGAGGCAATACTTGTTGGAATTTTGCTTCTCGGGATGAGTGCACATCCTCTCAGGCCTTAGTAGCTGCTTCTTGATCTCCATTAGAACCTAGGTTTTTGAAGCATTGAGGGGGTGTAGTTGTGGAACCTTCTGACGGGGGTGGCCCATCGCGCCCTTCTATCAGGGCTTATTTGACGACAAGCTCGAAGGGGAGTTCGAGCTCGCTTGCACTCAAGAGGAGTCCGAGAGCATGGCCAAACTTTATTTGGCTTCTCTTCAACTGTGGGCCTGCTAGATTTGCCCACCTGCCACTCTCTCATGGCTTTTTTGTCCTTCAACTTGAAGGCCTCCTCAGCTCGGGCATAACCTTCAGCCTGAGCTAGCAAATCAACAAAATTTTTGAGATACTTTTTCTTCAAGGAGAATAGCAAATCACTCTTCTGAAGGCCATCATTAAGCATAGCCATGGCAACCGAATGATCCAAATTTTGGACCTCTAGTATAGCGAAATTGTAGTGGTTGACATAGGCTTAGATGGTCTCTCCTTTCTGCTGCTTGATATTGATGAGGGAGTCTGAGCCTCATCTTGGACATCGACTATTGATAAAATGAATCACAAACTAGTAGCTTATTTGATCGAAGGAGAAGATCGTACCCAGCTTCAGCATCGAAAACCAGTTTCTCGCTGCTCTCTTCAAAGTAGAAGGAAAAGCTCAACACAGAATGACATCCAGTGCGCTGTGGAGCAGCATCATAGTTCGGAATGTTAGATATATGTGCCCTAGAAGCCAGAATTGGCTGACACTTGTAATACACTTCTAGGGGTAAAATTGTAATTTTGACTATAATTAATGAAATGGGTTATTTTCTATCACACCTGTGTATTTAGTGTCTGTGATACATCCTTTGAGTTAATGGTAATGATAATTCATATTTTCAAGAGTTGAAAATTTAAGACATGAATAATCATTATTAACTCATAAACAGCTCCCGACCATAGGATCATCACGAGGATGGTGATTGATCCGGAAGGCTGGTGTACGATCGCTTCTCTTTAGTAGATGAGTCTTGAGTCTACGGTGTGGAGACACCGGAGCGAGAGTACAGGTACTCGTTAGAGAACGAGGGCACTGAGCGTGACCACCTCGAGTAGTCATTAGGAAGTCTACCTTCTCGTCAATGACTGACTCGATGCTGCAGTAGTGTGTCTGGTTCTTTGACCTGAGATGCATCGGCAGTTCACCTTGAGGGTGTTATAGTTTGACTACACCATTACTCGGTCTCCTAGCCATATGGAACCCTGAGGTGTATGTTGGCTATAGCATGTTCATTGTAGGAACTGGATTGCATCAAGATGGGATCTATCTACCTCGGTGGTAGAGGAGTAGCCCTATGATGATCATGAGAATCAAGTCCAGAAGCCCATGGCCATGGCAGAGTGAAATAATAGAAAGAGTTTCTATTTAGATTTTCACATTGGACTCGAATCGAATGATTACATCATATGACAGAGACTAGGGTTTGACGAGTTCACCTTAACCCTAATCTGATCGGGGCTCAAGATAGAAGAACTTAATCACACAGGTAGCTGCACCAAGAGGTTCGCATTCAGCTCTGATGGGTTGCCACCATATACTGCTAGGTGTCACTGGTGGATTTTGGGAGCAATTAGAATGATTTAGATGATCGATCATTCTAGCTGTTCGAATCAGAAGAGTTCTGATCCATCGAAAGGAGTTTCGATGATGTCTATGATAGAGATCATGACATATCCCATTACCATACAGAACTGAACCTAACTGGGTCACACAAACAAGGGTTTGAATCTGGTGATCATCAATTGAACTGATCTAGTTCAATTGATCTGAATGAGATTCAATTAGGTTCAAGGAAATCGTGCTAGCACTCGATTGAACCTAACGTTCTTCTTTTACTATCATAAATAAGTTGTCCTGACTGAGCCAAAGGAGTTTGTGCTCAATCAGAGGCCTTCATATGGTCTGACTGGAGGTTGTCCAAGTCAGAATAGGTTGTCTTATTTGTAAGACATTACCTGCCATTTTTGGTCACCTGCCATTTCTTGTTCTTTGACTTTGGTCAAAAGTCTACCTTTGACTGGTCAAACGTTGACCATTGACCCTTTGACTTTTGACCACATGTCATGCACCTATTGGAGAGCTGGTGGGGGCCTGTCCCCCTGCCAGAACCTGGCAAGGAGAAGGGCGCACGCCAAGGGTGGCGTGAGCCCAAGTAGGAGGCGCCTAGGAGTCCTTGTTGGACAAGGACTCCACCTCCCTTTTGGATTCCAATCAGAGTTCTACTAAGAATCCAGTTTGACTGGTCTTAGGCGCCCTCTAAGGAGGAATCCAGGGGTCTCTATTCCAACCAATCAGATTTAGATCTGATTTCACAAAGGGTTGTGATTGGTTGAGAGGAAGAGGAGTTGGATCACAAGAGGTCTATAAATAAGACCCTGCGCCCAACCCTAATTAAAAAGTGAATGCAATTCAATTGAGAAACCCCACGCCCCAAGGCTGCCTCTCCCCTCCTTCTCCATGCCATAGTCTCTTCTCCCCTTGCTCTCCACGTCCAAAAGTGTTTTGGACTTTAGGTTGGTGCGATTCAGATCAAGGAAAGGCGATCAAAAGCAAGAAGGCTGCGCTGCTGCAAAAGGACGACTGCAGATCTTCAAAAGAGTTTTGAAGATCCTCCAGATCAGATCCAGATCTGATTTTTGGAGGTGTGATAGAGAAGAAGAGGATCTCCAGATCCAACCCGAGTGGATACCGGTAGAGGCCAGGCGCTTGCGTGGCTAAGATCCAGAACCTTCCGCTGCAATCAGGATCATCTACAGGGTAATAGGATTACCCAAATCAGGTAAATTAAATTTGATTTAATTTATCTTATTTTATTTTATTTATTAAAATAATAAGAATCAGATCTGAAACATATCAAGATCTGATTGAGATCAAGAGAAAATTTTTGAAATATATCTCTTGATCTAATCAGATCTGGACGAACCTGGACCGGGAAATCAGGATTTCCCTTCAACTGGTATCAGAGCCATGGTTCTAAATTGTTTAGATCTGATTTTAATTTTATTTTAATTAGAAAATAAAGTGATTTCAGATGTCACATGAGATGTGATCAGATCTGAAATCAGAAAAATTAAAATTAAATGATTTGGATCTAAGAACATGAAGATATGCATGACTAGTTCTAGAATAGAATAGTTCTATAGAATAGTTTTGCATGTCTTTGATTTAATCTGATTAAATCATATTTTAGATCTTCTTATTTACTATTTTCTGATATTATAAGTGTTATAATAACATCTGATAAACAGCAAATAAAAATTATTTAATTTTAAATATCATATGAGATATGATAGATGCATGACTAGACTAGTTGTAGAATAGTTCTACATAATTGTCTAGATTAGAATTTATTTTGATTAGATCAATTTAAATCTAATTTTTTAGATTATTATGAGATAATTTAGATCTGAAAACATGCATGATTATGATACATGAGATGTATGCAAAATATGCCATGATTAGATCTACTTTATATATGAGATATATGATATAGATCTGATATTGTTTTGTAGTATTTACATGTTCCTGATTAAGGCGTTCCTCTTGGCCGTCCGGTCATAAGAACGAAGAAGGGTTTAAAGGCCCTCTCTTCCCATTCGATGGGGTGTTCTTATGACGTGTAGGGGTGCTGCGTGTTCGTCCTTAATCAGAAACCCAAAACTTACTTTCTGCAAAACCCTAGATCCTGAAACCCTAGGATTTATTGTGCATATTTTGTTTATGAACCCAACTTAATTAAGAATTAAGTTTATGGAATATTAATTAGGTCTAAAATTGAGAATTTCAGATCTAAGACATATTCATAATACTGGGTTCGGGCTTGGGTAGCTCAATTAGGTCTAAGCGGTTGATCAAACCGAATCAAGAGTTGGTTAGATGGGATCAACAATGCTTAAATTGACCAGCCTAATAGGATTAAGTCTGGGTCAAGATCGAGTCACGATCAAGCAAGACCTAATTAGGCTCAGAGGTTAGAGTCTGGATTGTAGGCTAACCCAATTGGTTCTGACTCAACAATTTGGTGTCTAAGGTAAGTTTGGCACAGACGACCGACTGGTTTTTAATTGGAAGCTACTCGACCTGAATGCGTTCTTGTGCGAGTTAACGGCATATTCCTTCCACCGGTCTCACTTACCTGGCCATATCTGTTGACACAGTTCTGATCTGAGGTGGTCAATAATCCGAGCTGACCCATGCCACTAGGTTAGTCATAATTGTTATGACTAAGCCAAGTCTAGTTTAATGAGACCTGAATCAATTCTCCCTAAGAAAAGATTAAGTCCGAGGTCTTCCACCATTGTAGACGTGCGGGCCCTTCCCGGGGTTGATTGTTCTCGGCTGGATACAGTGGCTCAGTTGCACCGGGAAGACGCAACCATGTCTATTAGGCATTGGATGCTATGGGCTGGAGGATGAGTTGGGCTCAATATTTCGGATACGGTGAGAGACCCAATTAGGAACCCAGTCTATGCAAATGGTGGGTCTGACTTAACTAAGGAGTGGATCAATATTCCGGATACGGTGAGATTCATGAATTAGAGACCAAGTTTGGGTGCACCATGATTAGAGAATCATTGAACAAGAGTTGTTCACTCATTGGCTAACCCATCACCAATAACTGTTAGGTGAGGTGATGAGTCAGTTGGTGAGACCGCACCACCCACTAGAAATCATCAATCGTGGAGATTTTCGCATCTCTACAGAGGGAGTGTAGGGATCCGAGAAAATAGTGGGAGCTAATTTGTTTAAAAATAAAATCCCTAAACAAATTGGTCAAGTCAAAATTACAGTATCTAACTAGAATCTTTGACTCTCTACAGGAAAATGTCTGCGTCCAACCCACTGGCACGTATCCTAGACACACATAGACTGACTGGACCCAATTATAAAGATTGGCTCAGGAACTACAAAATTGTTTTGGGTTCAGAGAAGTTAACACATGTTTTGGACCAGGACCCTCCCACCTTACCAGCTCGTCCATCCACTGAACAGAGAGCGTCTCTGGAAAAATGGATTGACGAAGACAATAAGGCCAGATACTACATGTTGGGCTCGATGTCTGATGAGCTCCAGCGCCAACATGAAGATATCGGGACTGCTCGCCAAATGTTGGCTCACCTGCAGGAGATGTTTGGTGAACAGAGTCGCGCAGCCAAATATCAAGTCACGAAAATGACTTTTTAAGGCTAAGATGCGTGATGGGCAGTCAGTCCAAGATCACTGTCTGACAATGATCAAGGACATGGAAGAGCTTGAGAAGCTCGGTGTGAAGTTGGACTTGGATCTGCAGAACGATATTATTCTGCAATCCTTGACTGATGCATATGGGCAATTCATCATGAATTACCACATGCATAAACTTCAAAATTCCTTGGCCGAGTTGATGAATATGCTGGTTACCGCTGAGCTTTCTATGAAAGGTTCTAAAGGCTCAGTTCTTGCTATGGAACGGACTTCTTCCAAAAGAAAGTCTTATGGAAAGAAAAAGAAGTCTGTGAAAAAGCAAAAGGTGGAAGGATCAAAGAAGAAGAAGGCAGAACCGAAGAAGAAGGTCGATGGCAAAGGAAAGTGTTTCCATTGCAACAGCGACGGCCATTGGAAGCGGAACTGCCCTACTTACCTGGCCACCCTGAAGAACAAGAAGGAAGGTCCTTCTGGAGGTATGCTCGTTATTGAGTCTAACCTTACGGTTTCTTCTGCATCCAGTTGGGTGCTTGACTCTGGTTCTAGTGCTCATCTGTGCACTTCTATGCAGGGTCTTGAGGATAGCAGGAGGCTGAGGGATGGAGACATGATCCTACGCATCGGTAATGGAGCAAGAGTTGCTGCAGTAGCCGTGGGAACATACCCTCTTCGATTACCATCTGGTTTAGACTTAGTTTTGAAAAGACTGTTATTATGTGCCTGCAGCTAGCAGGAATTTGATTTCTGTTTCATGCTTAGCACAAGAAGGTTATGTGATCACCTTCTTTAAGGACCATTGTAACATTCTTTATGAAAGAAATAAAATTGCAAATGGTTTCCTTATTAATGGTCTTTATCAGCTTGCATATTGATGTACCTATTTTAACTATCGAGCAAAACGTGAATGCCAAACGACCTAGGGATAGTCCAAACGACAGATATCTATGGCACCTGAGATTAGGTCATATAGCAGAAGATAGGATTAACAAATTGGAGAAAAATGGGCTATTGAGTCCATTGACTTTTGAGTCATATCCAACTTGTGAATCTTGTCTTCAAGGCAAAATGACTAAACTCCCTTTTGTTGGACATGGGGAGAGGGCCACAGATCTCCTTGCCCTAGTACATACTGATGTGTGCGGCCCATTTGATGTGCCGGCTAGAGGCAATTTTGTCTACTTCATTACCTTTACCGATGATCTGTCTAGGTATGGGTATGTGTATCTTATGAGACACAAGTCTGAAGCTTTTGAAAAGTTCAAAGAATTCAGACATGAAGTAGAAAAACAAACTGGAAAACCCATTAAGGTTCTTCGATCAGATCGAGGAGGTGAATACCTTAGCCGGGAATTCCTAGACTATCTTAAGGAAAATGGCATAGTCTCTCAATGGACTCCACCAGGAACACCTCAACTCAACGGGGTTTCAGAACGGAGAAATCGGACTCTATTGGATATGGTTCGATCCATGATGAGCTTCACAGACCTCCCTGATTTTCTTTGGGGACATTCATTATTAACTTCAATCTATCTTACTGAATAGGGTTCCCTCTAAAACCGTTCCTACCACACCGTATGAGATATGGCACGGTAAGAAACCAAGTCTGAGTCATCTCAGAATTTGGGGTTGTCCGGCTCATGTCAAAAGACAACAAGCGGACAAGTTAGAGTTTAGGTCCTTTAGAGCTCGATTCATAGGATATCCTAAAGAGTCATTAGGATACTATTTCTACATTCCAGAAGACCACAATGTGATTGTGAGTCGACATGCCATATTTCTTGAAAAATAGTTTATTCAAGATAGTGGCATTGGAAAGCAGATTAAGCTTGATGAGAAAGTCTCACAAGCAGAACGAGCTAAGGACCAAGTGGAACCAAATCAGGTTGAGCCAATAAGAACACTACCTCCTCCACCTCGTAGATCGGAAAGAGTTTCCGTCCCCCTGAAAGATACTTAGGTATTATTTCAGAGGATGTAGAGGAAATGTTCCTCATAGGTAATGGTGCTCATGGAGATGATCCCAAAACCTACAACGAGGCGATATCAGATATCGACTCCGAGAAATGGCTTGAGGCAATGAAGTCAGAAATTGACTCGATGCACTCAAACCAAGTCTGGACCTTGGTAGATCCACCAGAAGGTATAGTACCTATTGGGTGTAAATGGATCTTCAAGAGAAAGATTGGTGCAGATGGGAATGTGGAGACATTCAAGGCTAGACTGGTGGCAAAAGGTTATAGTCAACGCGAAGGCATTGACTATCAGGATACCTTTTCCCCAGGTAGCTATGCTAAAATCCATCCGCACATTGCTTGCTGTTGCAGCCTATTTCGATTATGAAATATGGCAAATGGACGTGAAAACGGCATTCCTAAATGGATATCTTGAGGAAGATATCTATATGGAACAGCCGCTAGGTTTCACATCCAGTGATACTGATCACAAGGTTTGCAAGCTGCAAAGGTCCATATATGGACTTAAGCAAGCATCTCGGAGCTGGAACACTCGTTTCAATGATGTGATCAAAAAGTTTGGTTTCATCAAAAATGAAGAGGAACCATGTGTTTTCAAAAGGGTCAGTGGGAGCGCTGTTGTCTTCCTCGTATTGTACGTGGATGACATCCTCCTTATTGGGAATGATATTCCCATGTTGACATCAGTCAAGATGTGGTTGTCCAAGGAATTCTCCATGAAAGACCTAGGTGAAGCATCCTTTATTCTAGGAATTAAGGTCTATAGGGATAGACCGAATAGGATGCTAGGACTTTCACAGAAGATGTACATAGAGGAAGTACTAAAGAGGTTTAGTATGGAAAACTCTAAGAGGGGATTAATACCCTTCAGACATGGTATTCATCTTTCCAAGAAGATGTGCCCCAGCACACCTGAGGAAATAGAACGCATGAGCAAGATCCCTTATGCTTCTGCAATAGGGAGCCTCATGTATGCCATGCTATGTACACGACCTGATATAGCCCATGCTGTGAGTGTCACAAGCAGATATCAGTCAAATCCAGGTGAAGAACACTGGACTTCTGTGAAATGTATCCTTAAGTACTTGAGAAGAACTAAGGATATGATGTTGGTCTTTGGTAACGGAGAACTCCAAGTCCAGGGATACACAGACTCGGACTTCATGTCCGATATAGATGATCGAAAGTCGACATCTGGCAGACTGTTTGTGCTGGAAGAGTTCCAAGCAAACGGTGATACCATCTCATCCGCGATTACCTTGAGAAAGGTTACGTTGAGGTCAAGAGAGTCAACTCCACAGATAATGTGGCAGACCCACTTACAAAGCCGTTGGGCCAGCAGAAGATCGAAGCCCACCTTGAGAAGATGGGACTTAGACTTGTAGCCAATTGGCTTTAGGACAAGTGGGAGATTGTTAGATATATGTGCCCTAGAAGCCAGAATTGGCTGACACTTGTAATACACTTCTAGGGGCAAAATTATAATTTTGACTATAATTAATGAAATGGGTTATTTTCTATCACACATGTGTATTTAGTGTCTGTGATACATCCTTTGAGTTAATGGTAATGATAATTCATATTTTCAAGAGTTGAAAATTTAAGACATGAATAATCATTATTAACTCATAAACAGCTCCCGACCATAGGATCATCACGAGGATGGTGATTGATCCGGAAGGTTGGTGTACGAATCGCTTCTCTTTAGTAGATGAGTCTTGAGTCTACGGTGTGGAGACACCGGAGCGAGAGTACAGGTACTCGTTAGAGAACGAGGGCACTGAGCGTGACCACCTCGAGTAGTCATTAGGAAGTCTACCTTCTCGTCAATGACTGACTCGATGCTGCAGTAGTGTGTCTGGTTCTTTGACCTGAGATGCATCGGCAGTTCACCTTGAGGGTGTTATAGTTTGACTACACCATTACTCGGTCTCCTAGCCATATGGAACCCTGAGGTGTATGTTGGCTATAGCATGTTCATTGTAGGAACTGGATTGCATCAAGATGGAATCTATCTACCTCGGTGGTAGAGGAGTAGCCCTATGATGATCATGAGAATCAAGTCCAGAAATCCATGGCCATGGTAGAGTGAAATAATAGAAAGAGTTTCTATTTAGATTTTCACATTGGACTCGAATCGAATGATTACATCATATGACAGAGACTAGGGTTTGACGAGTTCACCTTAACCCTAATCTGATCGGGGCTCAAGATAGAAGAACTTAATCACACAGGTAGCTGCACCAAGAGGTTCGCATTCAGCTCTGATGGGTTGCCACCATATACTGCTAGGTGTCACTGGTGGATTTTGGGAGCAATTAGAATGATTTAGATGATCGATCATTCTAGCTGTTCGAATCAGAAGAGTTCTGATCCATCGAAAGGAGTTTCGATGATGTCGATGATAGAGATCATGACATATCCCATTACCATACAGAACTGAACCTAACTGGGTCACACAAACAAGGGTTTGAATCTGGTGATCATCAATTGAACTGATCTAGTTCAATTGATCTGAATGAGATTCAATTAGGTTCAAGGAAATCGTGCTAGCACTCGATTGAACCTAACGTTCTTCTTTTACTATCATAAATAAGTTGTCCTGACTGAGCCAAAGGAGTTTGTGCTCAATCAGAGGCCTTCATATGGTCTGACTGGAGGTTGTCCAAGTCAGAATAGGTTGTCTTATTTGTAAGACATTACCTGCCATTTTTGGTCACCTGCCATTTCTTGTTCTTTGACTTTGGTCAAAAGTCTACCTTTGACTGGTCAAACGTTGACCATTGACCCTTTGACTTTTGACCACATGTCATGCACCTATTGGAGAGCTGGTGGGGGCCTGTCCCCCTGCCAGAACCTGGCAAGGAGAAGGGCGCACGCCAAGGGTGGCGTGAGCCCAAGTAGGAGGCGCCTAGGAGTCCTTGTTGGACAAGGACTCCACCTCCCTTTTGGATTCCAATCAGAGTTCTACTAAGAATCCAGTTTGACTGGTCTTAGGCACCCTCTAAGGAGGAATCCAGGGGTCTCTATTCCAACCAATCAGATTTAGATCTGATTTCACAAAGGGTTGTGATTGGTTGAGAGGAAGAGGAGTTGGATCACAAGAGGTCTATAAATAAGACCCTGCGCCCAACCCTAATTAAAAAAGTGAATGCAATTCAATTGAGAAACCCCACGCCCCAAGGCTGCCTCTCCCCTCCTTCTCCATGCCATAGTCTCTTCTCCCCTTGCTCTCCACGTCCAAAAGAGTTTTGGATTTAGGTTGGTGCGATTCAGATCAAGGAAAGGCGATCAAAAGCAAGAAGGCTGCGCTGCTGCAAAAGGACGACTGCAGATCTTCAAAAGAGTTTTGAAGATCCTCCAGATCAGATCCAGATCTAATTTTTGGAGGCGTGATAGAGAAGAAGAGGATCTCCAGATCCAACCCGAGTGGATACCGGTAGAGGCCAGGCGCTTGCGTGGCTCGATCCAGAACCTTCCGCTGCAATCAGGATCATCTACAGGGTAATAGGATTACCCAAATTAGGTAAATTAAATTTGATTTAATTTATCTTATTTTATTTTATTTATTAAAATAATAAGAATCAGATCTGAAACATATCAAGATCTGATTGAGATCAAGAGAAAATTTTTGAAATATATCTCTTGATCTAATCAGATCTGGACGAACCTGGACCGGGAAATCAGGATTTCCCTTCACGGAAGACCTCCAAATGGGCAACCAAATTAGTGGTCCCGTCGTAGCTCTCGAACTAGGGGAGCTTGAAGTTTGGTAGGATCGATTCTTACATGATTCTTTGGAAGAAAGGAGGGTTAGTACATATGTTATTATGGTTATCTGGTGCAGCATGGTAGAGCTCCTCAATCCATCGATCTATTTCTTAGAGTTTTTGATCGAGAGCCTGATCTCGATGATGGATCTTGGAGGATTTTTGACTATAGATGGGGAAGATCTCTTTTGAAGAAGAGTCATGATTGGAATAGGAGCTCTCCACTCTCTATTTTTCCTTTCTAAAGGTGATGGCTCAGCTGACCTAGGTATGCCTCCTTAGGATCGGTTCTTGACATTCCAATGGGGGGTTCTCTTGATGGACTGCCGTCGGAGGCTGTGCATGGCTTACACCATCTCAGTAAGGCTCCAGACCTGCTGCATCAATAAGTTGAACTGCTTTGGATCTGACACTATTGCCAGTGGAGGAGATTGTGGTGCCGATGAAGTAGGTGGATTTGGCTTAGATCTGATGGTAGAGGTGGTGGATCTTCGAGTGGTCATCTTCTTCAGAGACATTTTGAGGTCGAGGGAGAGAATGGAGATGACCCTTGAAGGAGAAAGCTCATAGGATCGATTAAGCACTTCTTTTAGAATAAGGACTCAGTGTAGCCCCTTTTCTAGTGCCAATTCTATTGGTACAAAATTTGCTTGATGCTGGAATCAGTGTTAGAGTCAGAGAGGATGAGGTCATCGCTAATGACCTGCAAAATAAGTCTCATCCAAAGTTGAGGGTGGTGGCTCTGGTTAGACCCTCTGACCATCAAGTCAGCTCTTTTGGCTAATAGAAATGGAGTTCTCTGAGAAATTTAAGTAGAGTTTTTAGAAGAAGAATCAGAGCTTTGGGAAGAAAGTGTATCTAGAGGATTTCTTATATAGGCGAAGTCCATAACAAATTGATGGCGATAGCCATAACTGCCTAGTAGTGGGCCATTCAGAGCCACATAGGATTTGTTATGGAGGATGGTGTCCGCTGTCGTGACGTGCTAGTCTGTTGGGACTTAGCAGCCGAGGTTTGGATAGGATAGCTACAGGCAATGAGGAGTTCATAATTATCATTATTTTGAAGGAGTTCGGATGTTCTCAAGATTGACCATACCTTGACTATTATTTGTTATATCAAGAGCAAGTGCCAAGGTTCTTTTGGATAGCTGGGAGGGGTACAAAAGGGAGCCGGCTGAGAGAGTCTAGAGGAAGCTCGCTTGGGTGGAGCTCCTTAAACAACTAGGGGGAAGTCCAAAAGGAATTTGGCTGATAGAGAAGTTCGATGGAAGGAGAAGTTTGGTAGGAGTTTGTCTACTGGAGAAGTCCTGGAGGAGTTTGAGATAAGCTAAAGAAGTTTGTTCGAAGGAGGTTCTATCAGTCGGAGGCTCTCGAGATAAGATTTGATGGTGACAGTGATACTTGATTTGAAGGGGATCCAATAGGAAATAAGTTTAGCCAGCTTTTAAGCTGGCCAAGTGAGACTACCAAGGGGGCGAAACCTCAGTGCTTCAACTGCTCAAGCGACTGCTCTTACTGTTCAAGTTCATATGGGGTTTTGCTCGATTAGAGAGGGTCGCCTACTTATGGAGGAATTTGATTGCCTTTTCACCATTCAAGCCCATCCATGTAGGACTTATAACGTCTTACAGATTCTGAAGTTGATCAGAGTAGCTGAGAAAATCACCTGACAGTCATGAGTTGAAGGTTGGCCACTTTAGAGTGAGCTGGAACCCAAAGACCTTTACCGATCGAAGTCCGACCATAGCCATCACCATTGGGCAGGATTACCCTGAGATCAGACACCAGATAGAACTTCGGCAAAAGCTGGTTTATCCCCAACATATAGTCATTTTGATTGGTACAAGAATTGATTTCTATGCTACTGGCTTAGGTTCGAATCTATGAGGTCATACGTATAAGAGGTTTTCTTCCTGATTAGATGATTGATCGATGATTAAGAATAGTTTTGTGATTGAATCATCAATGCGATCGAAGGTCGATCAAGTGCAAGTGTTGTAGGAGGATTGATTAGCAATTGGATTGCTAATTGGCTCAATTTGATTGAGCAACTGGGCTAAGATTGAGTCTAATTGAATTAGATTTAATTAGAATTAGTTTGGACTTGATTGGGTCAAGTCTAATTGGTTTATGAGATAAGCCAATTATAAAAGAAAATAATCCCTTGTTTGATTAGGAGTCGAGTGCACCTAATTCATAATTAAATTAGGATTTAAATCAGATTTAAATTTGATTTAATCTAATTTAATTGGGCTTTTAGTTAGACTAGGATCATCTTTAATTAGGTTATATTAATCCTAGTTCAATGGATGGTTTAAAATAGATTTGACCTAGCCAAATTGGATGAGTTCAAATTGGACTGGGACTCTCCCTCCTCCCTTGTGCCATGTACAAATTACCCAATGCCAACTTCTAATTTTCCCCATCATTTTTTCTCACATTAAGGAAGTCCATGTGTCCCCTTTCTCTCCTAGAATTTTGGAAAATATGTCCAAAAGCCAATCATCTAAGTTGTAGATGATTGGAATGGGTATAAAAATTATCAAATAATAATTATTATTTGGCTTATTCATCATAGAAGTTCTATCTTTCTTAAATGAACTCCTAAATTATAATGAAGTCTTTAGAACCACACTCAATCGATAAAGAAGGATTTATCGGATGATTCTTAAATAGTTCACAATGAAATGATAAGTTATTAACTAAGATGATAACTTATCAAGTATAGGTCGCTGTATATCATATGCATTGGTTGTCCTCATAATCAAGTGGTGTGGAGACACTGATATGGCATGCAAATGAGATGTAGAAGTATATCTATACTGAATGTGATCAATGTAGCACTCTACTATCAAGAGTAGCTAGCTAAGGCTAATGGATATAAGTGTCCCTCTGACTTGAAATCATCATGTTGATTTGTAAGCAACTCATTGCACTTCAGTGCTAAACTACTTATATTTTTAATATAGGTTTGGAAGATTTCTAGATATAGTCAAGTACTTGTAGAGTCGGTGTATGTATCAACATGGGATTGACTACTCCTGACTAACTTTAGGAAGAGAATGTCTTGTTGTATTTTAATTTAGCAAAATCTAAACCTAGATAATCCTTGTGATGAGTTAAGAGATTTGCGAGACTTTGAAACATAATATGGATGACTTCTATGAGTATTAACAGCTTACTCGGAGTCATCCTAATCATTATTAATCAAAAAGATGAATTATATAGTAACTAAAGGTAACCGATCTAAGGTTTTGGGGTTAGTTTTTGAAACTTTTTTAGATATATACAGTAGAAGACATGAATTAATCATATTAATTCATAATAAAACATGAAAAGCCCTAGATCTAGAGTCCTATTAAATGATTATAGCATGCTATTAAATGGAAAATTGAAAACATGAGAAGTAAATATGTTGATTATATCAACATAAATCTACACTAGATAAAATCTAGGTATGTAATAAAAAATTTATATCATCCTTATCTTTGCAACTCGAGTTTCTTAACTCGCTGATCCAGGCCTAAGGTTGTTGCACCAAGCCACACATGCATCCGGCCTTTACAGGTTATCCACAAAGCCCTCAATCATAGATCAGAAGTTCGATATCCAAAAATCAGCATAGATCCTTCTTCGACGGTCGATCTGGACCTTTCTTATTCAAAACATGGACTCTCCAATTTTTAGAAGTTGAGGAAGAAGATATGTGATGTCGAGACTCCTCTCAAAAGCTCAAAAATAATGGAGAAAGAGGTATAGAACAAAATCGTAGAAGAAGATCCTCTTATTCTTCTTTGTTTCTCTCACCAAGGCACCTTGATTGGTGTCTCTACAAATCCTATGCCCAAGCCTTCTTGCACCTAGGTTTTTCCATGCTTAAAGAGCCCTCTCTCAAATCTTTCTCTTGTAAAAAAATTAGATCAAAAGACTCTTTAAATAAAGAGTTGTAGAGGAATATTTATCTAGGTCAAATACCTTGCAAGGGTTATCTAAATTGGGCTAGAATTGGGGAGCCCAACTCTTGGGCGCCCCCTCCTTTATTTTTTGCATGGACCAGCTAGGAATGTTGCACAAAAATCACCATAAAATCCATGAAAATCCTAGAAAAAATCTAGGTAGGATTGGTGCAAAAAGGGAAGAGTTTTAATTGTTTAAAATTCTATCTCATAGAATTTTAAAAACAACTCAAACTCCTTTGACTTGGTCCACAAGGAGTTTTCATGTAAGAAAGAAAGAGAGGAGATGGGGTGCATGTGAAGGCCTAGAGAGTGGAGAGTTTTGTCACCAAAATTTCTAAAAAATAGGGTGGTGGTGTTGGGACTAAGGTGGCGCAAGAATAGGGCGTCTTAGTCACACTAGGACTCCTATTTTGACTTGGTCAAATAAGATATTTAAATCAAATTAAATTAAAAATAGATCTTAGTCTAATTAAAAATTTAATTAAATTAGATTAAATCAAATTTAATTTTTTAATCAAATTAGAAATTGGGTTGATACAAGTCCTAATTGAACTAGGACTTGTTCTTCCTTGCAATTGGCTCATCCAAAAAATCAATTGAACTTGATCCAATCAAGATCAAACCAAATTTAATTAAACTATATTTAATTAAACCTAATTTTAGTCCTCTGACTTAATCAAATTAAGCTAATTAATAATCTAATTGCTAATTGATCCTCCTACAATACTTACACTAGGTTAAACATCAATCCTATTAAATGTTTAACCCTAGAATGATTCCTAATCGTCGATCAACCATCCAATCAGATTGAGATCTCTTATATGTGTGACCCCATAGGTTCGAACCTAAGCTAGTAGTATAGAAATAAATTTTTGTACCAATCAAAGTGACCATCTAGCAATGATATCCGATGGTCGGATATGTCGAATGTGTAGAACAACATCCTTAAAATCCATGTGGATATAGTTTCTATATAATTCATCCTCTTGACCAAAATACTCATAGGACACCTCAAAGTTTAACTATCAATCCTAATTAGGTCATCCATATTATATTTTAAAATATCAAATCCATCTTATGGATTATCCTGGCCAAGGTTTTGCTATATTGAAGTACAATGATGCATTCTTCTCTAATTCTTGGAGTGGTCAATTCTGTCTTGAGCACTCACTAACTTTGCTAGTACTTGACTGTGCTCAGAAATCTTTCATTACTAAAATAGAAATTCAGTTAGTCTGGTACCAAAGCATAGTGAGTTGCTTGCAATCCACTATGGTGATCTTAGGTCTAAGGGATACCTATACCTATATCCCATAAGAGCAATTCTTGATAGTAAAATGCTCTGGAGTTGGTCACATTCAGTGATGATGTACCCTTACATCTTACTTGTATGCCATATTAGTATTTCCACACTCCTTGATTAAGAGAAAAACCAACCTATATGGCATACAATGATCTATGCTTGATAAATGCTATCATCCTAATTAACAGTGTATCATTTGGTCATGAATAGTTTAAGGACTAATCAATAAATTCTCTCCTTATTGAAACTAAATAGTCCTAAGAACTTCACAACAATGGAGTTCATTAGAAGACGTATACTTTATGATAAAAATATCAAAAATATATTTTATTTAATAATGAATCAATTATAATTATAAAATAGCACAACCATCAATAGACTGATAATTGGCTATGGAACACATTTGCCAACAACTCTCAATTATCCTAAAGCCACTTGGCATAGTATCTAATACCCATCTCTGACTTGTGGTTATCGAACTCGTTTATTGCTAGGGCTTTAGTGAAGGGTTTAGCCAGGTTCTCCATTTTGTCGATCTTTTGAAGATCAACATCACCTTGATTCACTATCTCCTAGACCAAGTGTTAGCGGCACAGTATGTGCTTTGTCCGCTGGTGTGCTTTTGATTCCTTTACCTGAGCAATAGCACTAGTGCTGTCATAGTAGAGCAAGACCGGACCATCAAGGAAGGATGCTAATCTGACTCGGTGATGAATTTTCTTAGCCACATAGCTTCCTTCGTGTCATCTGATGCTGCGACGTACTTCACCTCACAAATAAAGTCTACCACAATATGCTGCTAGGGACTCTTCTAGTAGATGGCTCCACCATTTAGGATAATGACATAACCCGACATGCTTCTGCTATCATCATAATCAGATTAAAAGCTGAGTCCGTAAACCTCTCAAGTTTCAAATCTGACTCGCCATAAACCAACCACTAGTCCTTAGTTTTTCTTAAATACTTAAGGATGGCTTTAACCATTTTTCAATGATTTTCTTCTAGATCAGATTGGTATTTACTTACTACTCCTAGTGAGTATGTCACATCTAGTCTCGTACATGCCATGGTGTACATGATAGATCCCACTATCGAAGCATATAGGACTTTACTCATATGATCTCACTCTTCAGGAATTGTTAGACAATCCTTCTTAGAGAGAGAAATTTCATGACCTATTGGAAGACAGCCTTTCTTGAAATTCTCCATGCTGAACCTCTTCAGCACAGTTTCTATGTATGTGGACTGGGATAACCCAAGCATCTTCTTAGATCTATCCTTATAGATTTTATCCCTAGGATGTAGGATGCTTCACCCAAGTCCTTCATGGAGAACTGAGATAACAACCAAACTTTTATTCATTGTAGTACGGGACTATCATTCCTGATTAGGAGAATGTCATCTACGTATAAGATAAGGAATACCACCATCGAACCATTTGTCCACTTGTAAATATAGAGATCTTCTCTATTTCTTAACGAAGCCATATATTTTGATCACCTTATCAAAATGCATGTTCTAACTCCAATATGCTTGCATCAATCGTTAAATGGATCTCTAAAGCTTGCACACCTTAGACTCATCTATAGATCTGAATCCTTTAAGTTGTATCATATACACCTCTTCGGTTAGCTCTCCATTTAGGAAAGCTATCTTCATATCCATCTACTAGATCTCATAGTCCAGATGGACAGCTATCGCAAGCATTATTTAAATGAATTTGAGCATTGCTATAGGAGAGAATATCTCATCATAGTAAATACCATAACGTTGTCGATACCTCTTGGCAATTAGATGGATTTTATAGGTCTCCACCTTTCCATCTATGCCTCTCTTTCTTTTGAAGACTCACTTACATCCAATGAGTTTAACTCCTTCGGATGAATCAACCAATGTCAATGCATCATTGACCTTCATGGACTTTATTTCAAATTTCAAAGCCTCAAGCCATTTCTTAAAATCAGACCTCTGCATTACATCTATATAAGTGAGTGGATCCTCATTGTTCTCTTCGAGTTTGATGGGATCATCATTTCGGATCAAGAAACCATAGTATCTATCCGACTGATGTAGTACACTACCGAATCATCTTAATGGTGTAGATGCACTGGACTCTAGATTTGATCTAATGAAATCTAATTTTGGTTTAGCTAAAGGTATTGGTCTTTCTACCTATTGAACTTCATCAAGTTCAATCTTAGAGATAATAGTTCCTTCATCAAAAAACTTCTTTTCTAAAAAGATTGTCTTAAGATTGACGAACATCTTTTTGTTTATCAGCACTGTAGAAAATATATCCTTTTGTCTCTTTTGGGTACCCTATGATGTACACTTGTCAGACCTTGGTCCAAGTTTATCTATGATTAATCGCTTTACATATGTCGGGCACCCCCAGATCTTAAGGTGTGAAAATACTGGCTTACATCCTGTCCATATCTCATATGGAGTTATAATTATAGACTTACTTGGAATCCTATTTAGAAGATATCAAGCCAATTCGAGTGCATATCACTAGAAGGATATCAACAAGCTAGCAAAATCCATCATGGATTGGATCATGTCTAATAGAGTTTGATTCCTCCTTTCAGACATGCCATTATGCTGTGGTATTCTTGGAGGAGTCCATTGGAAGAGAATCTCATTCTTTCCTAGATATGTAAGAAATTCACTAGAAAGGTATTCCCTCCTCGATTAGGTAGAAGAGTTTTAATACTTTTTTTAGTTTATTTTTCTACTTCACTTCGAAAGCATTTAAATATTTTAAATGATTCTGACTTATATTTCATCAGATAGACATATCCATATTGGAATAGATAATCTATAGTATGTACTAGATCTAAGAGCTCAATGGCTCTTTCACCTTGTCTAGTAAAAGATGACTTGGTCATTTTCTCAGGAAGATAAAACTCATAGGTTGGAAGAGATTCATAATCACTGACTTCAAAAATTTCTTTTTAAGTCAACCTGTTTATCCTGTTCTTATTGATGTGACCTAGCCTACAATGCCATAAGTGAAGGAAAAATACTATTTTCTACCGCAGGATCATGCAGATCTGATCAGATCTAAGAGAGATTTTTCTAAAAATTCCTAAATGATCTGATCAGATCTAAGAGTTCTCAAATCTAATCATGATGATTTGATATTAAAAATTAAAACACTAAAATTAAATCAGATTTAATTTAAAGTATCTGATTGGGTAATCTAATTATCCTAAATGATCCTATTGATTCCTGAGATTCTGGAAGGAGCCATGTACGTGCTTGGCCTCTACTAGTATCCACCCAAGTAGGATCCAAACGTCTTTTCCTCATGAATCTTTTCTCTAAAAATCAGATCTAGATCTGATCTGAAGAACTTTCAAAACTATTTCTGAAGGCATCCCATCTGTCACATGAACACCGTCGCATAGATCTTAAATATTATGCCAGAAACCTTGGACCTTCTTCTTAGATTTGTGCCTAACTTTTTAGACTTGTAGAAGAGAAGAAGAGAGAGGATAGAGGGGGTGTGGGATATCAGGGATGGTAGACTTTGGGTATGGAAAATTATTTCTTGCATTGAATGCACTTTGATGTGAGAAAGGCTTTTATGTCCAATGCCTACTTAGAGTTCCTTTTGACCAAAATAACTCATTTATTTTATCATTAGAACTCTAAAACTTACTCTTCCTAAAAAACCACCAGATCTCATCTATTTTTTTCACCAAAAATGATTCAAAAAGGTATTGGCATTAGTAGATAAGAAAGAGTCCACTGCGCCTAGGACTCTTCCCATAAGAGTTTGATCCAAATCAAACTCTATTATAACTTAGTCCAGACACCTCTAAAAATCATAAAATTTGGTACACCCAATGAATAACTCATGCTCTATCACATATCCAAGAATTAGATCAAAATGATTTCTAAAAAATTTTCTAAAAGCATCTGATCAGGTTACCCTTAATTCTCTCAAATATGTCAACTTTTGACCCTAGTCCAATTTATCTATGAATGGATTTAATTTCTATAATTAATCCATTCTGGACTTGTACTTGTTAGATGAAAATAAATTCATTCAAAATACAAGAATGAGTTAAATCAAATTTGACTCGATTATGATGAATCAGAAAGATTTCAGAAGGAGAAAGTCAGGCTCAATCATGTGCTAGCATGATTATCTTGAACCTGATTGTATCTAATCCAAATCAATCAAACTGGCTTAGCTCAATTAATGACATCTAAACCCAAACCTTTATTTATGTAATCCAATTAGATTCAATTTCATATGGTAATGAGATATGTCCTGATCTCCATTATCGACATCGTCGAAATATCTTTCGATGGACTAGAACTTTTCTGATTCATACAATTAGAATGATTGATCATCAAAATAATTCTAATTGCTCCCAAAATCCACTAGTGACACATAGCAGTATATGGTGGCAACCCATCAGAACTTAAAGTGAACCTCTCGATACAGTTATCTATGTGATTGGGTTCTTCTATCTTGAGCCCCGATAGGATTAGGGTTAAGGTGAACTCATCAAACCCAATGTCCATCGTATGAGTTAATCATTCGATTCGAGTCCAATGTAAAATCCTAATAGAAACACTTTCTATCATCTTCACTTTGCCATGGTCATGGGCTTATGAACTCAATCTCATGATTATCATTAGGCTACTTTTCATCTATCAAGGTAGATAGATATCCTATTGGTGCAATCCAATTTCTACAATGAACATGCTATAACCAACATACACCTCAGGATTCTAAATGGCTAGGAGATCGAATTATGGTCTAGTCAAACTATAATATCCTCAAGGTGAACTATCGATACACCTTAGATCAAAAAATCAGATACACCACTACAGCATCGAGTCAGTCATCGATGAGAAGATAGACTTCCTTATGACTACTCAAGGTGGTCACGCTCAGTGCCCTCATTCTTTAATGAATATCTATACTCTCGCTCCAGTGTTTCCACACCATAGACTCAAGACACATCTATCCTATGAAAGTGTTCGTACACCAACCCTCTAGATTGATCAGCATTCTCGTGATGATCTTACAGTCAGGAGCAATTTATGAGTTAATTATGAAAATTCATATCTTAAATTTTCAACTCTTAAATATATGAATTATCATTACCATTAACTCAAAGAATGTATCACAGACATTTTTAAATATACACTATGATAGAAAATAACTTATTTATTAATTTAGAGTCAAAATTATAAAATTACCCTTAGAAGTATATTACAAGTGACAGCCAATCTGGCTTCTAGGGCACACATCTGACAAACTCTCACTTGATCTAAAGCTAATTAGCTACAAATCTAAGTTCTATCTTCTCAAGCTGGGCTTCGATCTTCTACTAGCTTAATGACTTTGTTAGCAGATTAGCCATATTATCTACAGTGTCGACACTCTTGACCTCGACGTATTCCTTCTCGAGGTAATTGCGGATGAGGTGGTATCGTCACTCAATGTGCTTAGATTTTTTGTGAGACCTCAGTTGCTTAGCTTGGGCTATGGTGCCATTATTATTGTAGTATAGAGGGATTGCATCTGATCGCATCACTCCAAGCTCTATGGCAAACTTCTTATACCAAAATGCCTTCTTTGCAGCTTCCATGGTGGAATCTGCCATCTCAGTCTGTTTTGAACTCTTCTAGCTGACAGCACCACCATTTCGCACAAATAGATTTCTAAATGTTGACTTTCGATCATCTATATCGGACATAAAATTCGAGTCTGTATATCCCTAGACCTGAAGTTCTTCATTACCAAAGACTAAAAATATATCCTTAGTCCTTCTCAAGTACTTAAGAATACATTTCATAGAAATCCAATGCTCTTCACCTAAATTTGACTGATACCTGCTCATGACACACACAACATGGGCAATATTAGGTCATGTACACAGCATGGCATACATGAGGCATCCTATTGCTGAAGCATATGGGATCTCGCTCATGCGTTCAATCTCTTCAGGTGTGCTGGGACACATCTTCTTAGAGAGATGAATGTCATGTTTGAACGACACCAATCCCCTATAGGAGTTTTCCATGCGAAACCTCTTTAGCACCTCCTCAATGTACATCTTCTGTAAGAGACCCAGCAACCTATTTGGTCTAACTCTATAGACCTTAATTCCTAAAATAAAGGATGCCTCTCCTAGGTCTTTCATGGAGAATTCTTTAGACAACTACATTTTGAATGTAGTCAACATAAGAATATCATTCACAATTAGGAGGATGTATCCACGTACAGTACGAGAAAGACAACAACACTCCCACTGACCTTTTCAAAAATACAGGGCTCCTCTTCATTCTTAATAAATCTAAATAATTTGATCACATCATTGAAATAAGCATTCTAGCTTTGAGATGATTGCTTAAGTCCATATATGAACTTTTGCATCTTGCAGACCTTATGATTAGTATCACTGGATGTTAAACCCAATGGCTATTCCATATAAATATCTTCCTCAAGATATCCATTTAAGAATGCCATTTTACATCTATCTATCATATTTTGTAATCAAAATAGACTGCAACAGCAAGCAATATATGGATGGATTTGAGCATCGCTACTAGCGAAAAAGTATTCCAATAGTCAATGCCTTCATGCTGACTATATCCTTTTGCTATGAGCCTTGCTTTAAATGTCTCTATATTCCCATCGGCACCTATTTTCTTCTTGAAGATCCATTTACATCCAATTGGTACTATACCTTCAGGTGGATCTACCAAGGTCCAGACTTGATTTAAGCGTATTAAGTCAATCTCTGACTTCATTGTCTCTAACCATTTCTCAGAGTCGATATCTAATATTGCCTCATCATAGATTTTGGGATCATTACCATGAACCCCTTTTTCTATGAGGAATATTTTCTCTACGTCCTTTGAAATAGTACCTAAGTATCTTTTAGGAGGACGAAAAATCCTTTCTGATCTATGAGGTGGATGAGATAGTGATTAGACTGGCTCAATCTAATTAGGTTTCATAGGTTCCTTGGCTCGTGGCTCTTGGGAGACATTCTCCTCTAGCCTAATCTATCTTCTGATGCCATCATCTTGAATAAACTATTTTTCAAAAAAGATGGCATGTCGACTCACAATCACATTATGATCTTCTGAAAGATAGAAAAAAATATCCTAATGACTCTTTAGGATATCCAATAAATCAAGCTCTAAAGGACCTAGACTCTAATTTGTCCACCTATTGTCTCTTGATATGGGCCAAACAATTCCAAATTTTGAGATGATTCAGACTTGATTTCTTACCATGTCATATCTCATATGGTGTAGTAGGAATGATTTTAAATGAAACCCTATTCAATAGATATATAGTGATCAACAGACTATGTCCCTAAAGAAACTCAGGAAGGTTTGTGAAGCTCATCATGGATTGAACCATATCTAATAGGATCTGATTTCTCCATTCTGAAATCCCATTGAGTTAAGGCATTCCAGGTGGAGTCCATTGTGAAACTATGCCATTGTCCTTAAGATAGTCTAGGAATTCCCAACTAAGATATTTGCCTCCTCGATCTTGGCAAAGAATCTTAATGGGTTTTTCTATTTGTTTTTCTACTTCGAGTTTGAATTCTTTAAACTTTTTAAAAGCTTCAAACTTGTATCACATCAAATACACATACCCATACCTAGATAAATCATCGGTAAAGATGATGAAGTAAATGTAATTGCCCCTGACTGGCACATCAAATGGACCACATACATCAGTATGTATTAGGGCAAGCAGTTCTGTGGCCCTTTCCCCATGTCCGATAAAAGAAAGCTTGGTTATTTTTCCATGAAGGCATGATTCACAAATCGGATATGACTCAGAAGTTGATAGACTCAATAGCCCAAATTTTTTCAATTTGTTAATCCTATTTTTAGCTATATGACCTAGCCTAAGGTGGCAAAGATACCTATTGTTTAGACTATCCCTATGTCGCTTTGATCCTATGGCATTCACATTTTGTTCGATATTAAAAATAGAAACATCAATATGTAACTGATAGAGATCATTTATATGAGTAGAACTTATAATTTTATTTCTTTCATTAAGAATATTACAATGGTTCTTAAGAAAACTAATTACATAGCCTTTCTATGCTAAACATGAAACAGAAATCAAATTCCTACTTGCTATAGGCACATAAAAATAGTCCCTACGTACTAAGTCTAATCCTGACGGTAATCATAAAGGTAGATTTCCATGGCCATAGCAGCAACTCTTGCTCCATATCCGATAAATAGGGTCATTTCACCATCCCTCAACCTCCTGCTATCCTCAAGATCCTGCATAGAAGTAAACAAGTGAGCACTAAAATCAAAGTCAAGCACCCAACTGGATGCAAAAAAAATCATAAGATTAGATTCTATAACGAGCGTACCTCTAGAAGGACCTACCTCCTTCTTGTTCTTCAGGCTGGCAAGGTAAAGAGAGTAGTTCTTGTTTCAATGGCCGTTAGTATTGCAATGAAAATATCTTTCTTTGTCAGTGGCCTTCTTCTTCGACTCTATCTTCTTCTTCTTCCCACCATTCACCTTCTGCTTCTTCATGGACTTCTTCTTCCTTTCAAAAGACTTTTTTTTGAAAGAAGTCCGCTCCAAAGTAAGTACTGAGCCTTTAGAACTTTTCATTAAAAGCTTAGCAGTAACCAGCATATTCATGAGCTCAGTCAAGGTATTCTGAAGTTTATGCATATGATAGTTCATGATAAACTGTCCATATGCATCAGTCAAGAACTACAGAATTATGTCAGTTCATAGATCATGATCTAACTTGATACCAAACCTCTCAAGCTCTTCTAAGTCCTTGATCATCATCAGATAATGATCTTGGACTGACTGTCCCTCATGCATTTGAGCCTTAAAAAGTCTTTTAGTGACTTGATATTTGGTTGTGCAACTTTGTTCACCAAACAACTCTTACAGGTGAGCCAATATTTGGTGGCTAGTCTTAATGTCTTCATGTTGGTGCTAGAGCTCATCAGACATCGAGCCCAACATGTAATACCTGGCTTTGTTATCTCCATCCATCCATTTCTTGAGAGACATGTGAGGATTTGTGGTGCTCCCAAGCCTTGAGAGGTCATGGGAGGAGTTAGAGGGTTGGCTACGGAGATTTTAGGGGCTTGATTGGTGCTTTAGAGATCTAAAACATAAGATGAAGTAAGGAACCAAAGTCAGAGAATCAAGACCATAGAAAAGAAATTTTCTGTAGGTTAGCCGACTCAGTCCAAAATTGGATCGACTAAGTCTCAAAGCAAAGGCAAAATAGAGAGCTGCGTATTCGAGACTGCTGGCATGGCATAGAACTGAGATGGCTTAGTTTCAGACTGAGCTGACCCCATGGAACTTAGCCGGCTCAGTGCTGAGACTGAGCCAACTCAGTGCACGGGCAGAGTTATGCGAGGGTCTATTTTGGGCTAGGATCTGGGATGATCCTAAGGATCTTAAGGCCTAATTTGAAAGGTCTTAAGGGGCTAATTCTTGTATGGGTCAGGTCTAGATCCAGATGATGAGAGCATGGGAGACATGGGTGTACATGGGCTCGGTGAGTGCTTTCATGTATTGGGTTAGCCTAGGAGTTATTTAGTCAAGCCATGTTGGGGATAAACTCCACTCCTGCCGAAGTCCAGTTCGATGCTCAGCCTAATACAATTGGTAGCCATGGAAGAGCTTCAACAGACGGATCTTAGCCAAACTCCTTCGGTTGGCCAAACTACTCAGTGGTCGAGCTACTCAAGGGCCAAGCTCCTTTGGACTTCCAGCGGTCGAGCCTTAGTCGAACACCTTCAGTCGACCGAACTCCTCAACGATTGAGCTCCTTCAGACATCCAACGGTCGGGCCTTAGTCAAACTCCTTCAGCCGACCAAACTTCTCAGTGGCCAAGCTTCAGTCGGACTTTCGTGAGAGCCGAACTCCCTCCGTACTCTTCCAATTAGATGCCTGCGGGAGCCGAACTCCCTCCAAGCTTCCCCTTTGGTCGAACTCCTATGGGAGCCGAACTTTTTTCGAGCTTCTCCTTCGGTCGAACTCCTCTAGGAGTCCAAACTTCTCTAAAATTAATACATACCAAAGTCCACCGATTAATGCCTGCTTTCTCAGAGCCATAGCTATTAAATCTAGACGAACTATCACCATCAATCTGCCAAAGACAACGCTATAGGTGGTGCCCCCCTTCGTGACTGACTCCATCAGACTTTGAGCAGCCCACCACTATCGGATGGTATGGCTATCACTATCGGCCTGACGATACCATCCTCTCCACACCAAATCTCGTGCAGTCTTGAGCGGCCCACCATCAGATGGTATGGCCATCACCATCAATCAAGCTCCGTCTATAAAGGAGACCCTTTAGATATATTTTTTCTAAGCTCTAAGCTCTCCTCTCCTTCTCTAAACTCTACCAAACTCATTCTAGAGCACTCCATTTCTATTGGCCAGAAGAGCTGACCTGATCGTCGGAGGGTCCTATTGGAGCCACCCCCACCAGCTCCAAATGAAACTTTATTTTGTAGGTCACCGACGATGATCCCATCCTCCTCCACTCCAGCTGAATCTGGTGATAACTAGATTCTACACCAACAGGCCTAATGGCTATGTATAAATACATAGGTTGTATTAGAGTTTTCAAGATTGGAATCAATACAGACCTTTTCTCCCTCAACTCTCTTCTTTTCTTCTCTCTAGAGTTGCCACCTTAGGATTCTTGAAGAAGGCCTAGAGAAGGGCGGTATCTCCCTTAAGCCCAAGGAGGGAGGTGCCCCATCATAGATTCAGGTGGAGAATCGATGGTGTGCTACCCATAGAGAATGTCACAGGTTTCTTCAGGTTTGTGCTAAAGATCAGGGACTTCCATAACATGGTATCGGAGCTTGTAATGCTAAGGATGATTGGCATTCGAGCAATATCATGGAACATCAACTGGTATCAAAGAGAGGTGATGCCAGTTGGTGTGCTTACATTTGATATCAGAGTGAAGTTTCAGAGCCTGATAGTGCATGGAAGGAAAAGAGAAGTCATACAAGGTGAAATTAGAAATCTGCATAAGGATTCCATAGTATGTCTCAAATCTATCTTGTTATTGTTGTGGTTTGACCAACTGAAAGTAGTGAGTTGAAGGTGGAGGTTTAGAGGATTAACAGGAAGGGATTTTCTTGGGTGGAAGGATTTGGTGCATGATTTGTTGATAGGTCTTGGTGGAAAGGCCGGGGTGTATGATAGTTATATGATAGGTAGGAAGCGCTGGAGTGCTGCAGTAGCATTTTCCTAAAGATGCAGGGCTAAAAGAGGCTCGATGATGCAGCAACCGAAGATGGTATCTTAGTAGAGAGCATTAGGGTTCTCTAGGAAGATGGGCAGTGTATGGCTATTGAAGAGAGGTTTTCCAAGGGGAAATGATCGAAGGAAGGTTGAAGAAGCGACTATACGTCCTTCAATGTCAGGAAGGCAGGAAAGTAGTTGGAGATGTATTTAGTGGTTCGATCAGAGCATGGATTTATGAAGCCTTGAGAGTGATGGAGATTGATGATCCATGGAGGTCCAGTAGGTTAGGATTGGGCGGCTGTAGAGCAGTGCAGAGATGAGTTAGGGAGTGCTGGAGTGCTGAAGGAGTGCTTCCCTGGAGGCATGAGGCTGAGAGAGGTTTTGTGGTGTAGCAGCCGAGGAGTATATCTCAGTAGAGAGTGTTAGTGGTATCTCAAGAAGATCAGAAGCAGGGCTCAGGGAGAGTCAGGAGGTCTCAGGAAGCATCAGGAGGTCTTAGGCAGCCGGGAGTATCATGGATCTGGTTTCTTCTATAAGGGCACTAAGGAGTCATGGTTTAGGTGGAGGATGGTTCTCCGGATGCAACTGAAGCAATGGATAGTGTAGGGGCAGAAGAGAAGAACAAGGGTGGAATTCTTTAGGGTTCAATCGCTAGATTCAGAAGAGTTGGATGAGTTCTTGGGTTTCGAAGATGCCTGTGGGTTATGGAGGTATCTGAGATGGTTTCGATGGGGTCTACAGAGCATGGAGGGTTCAAAGGGGGAGTGACGGTGTTCGAGGTACAGTAGTAGGCCCAGCAATGCAATGTTAGGTGGTTGGCCTCGAGGGACTAGGTGACAGAGTCAGCTTCTACGGCATCAGGTGGACTTTGGATATAGATGGAGCTCCGGAGAGGTGGCTTCATAATTGGAGAAGAATTTTACATGAGTTTAGAGCAGAGGGGTGCGGGACGATCGATATCCTAGCACCAGCACTGGAGATGCACAATTCCAGGTAGAGCAGCATGTGCAGGAGGATAGGTGTAGTTCTGAGGAGAGCATGTCAAAGTTTGCAGTGAGTGTCGATTTAAGAATGCTGCGGGTTCTCTAGGGAAGTCCAGCAAAAGTGATGCAGCTGCTAAGTAGAAGGGATCCTACAATTTCAGGATGGTGCAGAGGTGCTAGCACAGGTCTTCAACGATGGAGGCGGTCATCCCAAAGGCCTCAAGGGTGCACAATAGCTGAAGAGGATTGGCGGAGGTGATGATTGCATACATGCTATCGAGTGCATAGGGACAGTGGGAATATGTAGGAGGTCATTGCCAAGGGATTTGCCAAGGCTTTGGGTACCAAGGTGGAGATTGTGAGGATTTGTGGTGCTCCCAAGCCTTGGGAGGCCATGGGAGAAGTCAGGGGGTTGGCTTCGAAGATTTCAGGGGCTTGGTTTGTGCTTCGGAGACCTGGGACACAAGGTGAAGTAAGAAACCAAAGCTGGAGAATCAAGACCATAGAAAAGAGATTTTCTGCAGGTTAGCCAGCTCAGTCCAAAACTTGATCGACTAAGTCTTAGAGCATAGGCAAAATAGAGAGCTATGCATTCAAGACTACTAGTACAGCACAAAGCTAGGCTGGCTCAGTTTTAGACTGAGCCAACCCAGTGGAACTTAGCCGACTCAATGTGCGGGCAGAGTTACGTGAGGGTCTATTTTGGACTAGGATCTGGGATGATCCTAGGGGTCTTAAGGCCTGGTTTGAGAGGTCTTAAGGGGGCTAATTCATGTATAGGTCGGATCTAGATTCAGAGGATGAGAGCAAGGGAGACATAGGTGTACATGGGCTCAGTGAGTGCTTTCATGTATTGGGTTAGCCGGAGAGTTTTTTGGTCGGGCCTAATGGATATGTATAAATACATAGGTTGTATTATGGTTTTCAAGGTTGGAATCAATACAGACCTTTTCTCCCTCAACTCTCTTCTTCTCTTCTCTCTAGAGTTGCCACCCTAGGGTTCTTGAAGAAGGCCTAGAGAAGGAGGGCATCTCCCTCAAGCCCAAGGAGGGAGACACCCCATCAATGATGTAGGTGGAGGATTGGTGGTGTGCTGCCCATAGAAAACATCATAGGTTCCTTCAAGTCCATGCTAAAGATTAGGGGCTTTCGCAACATGGTATCGGGGCTTGTGATGCCAAGGATGATTGGCATTCGAGCGATATCATGGAACATCAATTAGTATCAGGAAGAGGTGATGTTAGTTGGTGTGCTTACAAGATGCTCTCTGATCAGTGGATCGACGGATAGGTAAGGTGGGAGGATCCTGTTCCAACACATGAGTCAACTTCTTAGAACCCAAAATAATTTTGAAGTTTTGGATCCAATCCTTGTAGTTGGGTCTAGTCAGTCTATGGTTGTCCAGGATACAGGCTAGTGGATTGGATGCAGACATTTTTCTATAGAGAATCAAAGTTTTTAGTTAGATTTTCTAATTAGACTTAAATAATTTATTTAGAAATTTTATTTTAAATAAATTAGACTTCTACTATTTACTCGGATCCTTACACTCTCTTGGCAGAGATGCAAAAATCTCCATGATTATAGATTTCTAGTGGATGGTGCGGTCCCACCAACTGACTCACTTCCTCACCTAACAGTTATTGGTGATGGGTCAACCAATGAGTAGACAACTCTTATCCAATGATTCTCTAATCATTGTTATCCTTAACTTAGTTTCTAACTCATGAATCTCACCATGTTCGGAATATTGATCCATTTCTTAGTTAAGTTAGATCCACCATTTGCATAGATTGGATTCCTGATTAGGTCCCTCACCATATCCAGAATATTAGGCCTAATCCATCCTCCAACCTATAGCATCCATTGCCTAATAGATATGGTTGCATCTTTTTGGTGCAACTGAATCACTGTATCCAGCCGAGAACAATCAACCCCATGAAGGGCCCGCACATCTACAATGATGGAAGATCACAGACTTAATATTTTTTTAGGAAGATTTAATTTAGGTCTCTTTAAACTTGATTTGACTTAGTTAAAACAATTATGACTAACCTAGTGGCATCGGTTGGCTCAAATTGTTAACCACTTCAAATTAGAACTGGATCGACATAAATGGCTAGGTAAGGGAGATCGATGGAAGGGATATGCCATTAACTCGATAAGAATGCATTCAGATCGAGTAGCTCCGAATTAAAAATCAATTGATCATATCTGCCAAACTTACCTTAGATACCAAATTATCGAATCAGAATCAATTATGTTAGCCTACAATCCAGGCTCGAACCGTAGAGCCAAATTAGGTTTTGATTTGATCGAGTCACATCTCAATATGATTCGATCTTGATCCAGACTTAATCCTATTAGATTGGTCAAATCTAAGCTTTCTTTGATCCCACCTAACCAACTCTTAATTCGATTTGATGAACCCCTAGACCTAATTAAGCAATCCAAGCTCGAACCCAATTTTATGAATATGTCTTAGATCTAAAAATTCATAATTTTAGATCTAATTAATTTCATAATGTTTATTCTTAATTATGTTTTGGATTCATGAATAAAACATGTAATAGAAATCCTAGGGTTTCAGGATCTAGGATTTTGCAAAAAAATAAATTCTAATTTCTGATTAAGGATTAATGCGCAGCACCACTACACGCCATAAGAATATCCCATTGAATGAAAGGAGAAGGCCTTTAAACCCTACTTTGTTCTTATGATCAGATGGCCATGGGAAACTCCTTAATCAGAAATATAATCTTTTACTAAAAAGCTAGTTAGATCATATATCACATATAAAAAGATCTAATAATACATGTCTTGCATACATCCCATGTATCATCAATATGCATACTTTCAGATATGAAGTATCATATATTAAATCTAAAAAATAAAATTTTAAATTTGGTCATATCAAAATTAAAACTATTCTAGACATCTTATAGAACTATTCTATGACAAGTCTAAGCATGCATCTTTCATATCTCATATGAATAAATCAAAATTAAAAATTTTACTTTCAATTTTTAGATCTAATTATAATAATTATAACATTAAAAAAATAAAAATTAAATAGATTTAAAATTATATTTAATTAAATTAAATATATGATCATACTAGACTACACATAGAACTATTCTATACCTAGTCTAGTCATGCATCTTATACATATTAGATCTAAATTATTTAATTTTAAATTTTTTGATTTTAGATCTAATCATAACTGATGTGATATCAAAAGCTTTTTAATATTAGATTATAAATAAAAATAAAATTAGATCTAAGGTAGATCTGAAGAACCGTTAACCTGACTCTGATACCAGTTGAAGGAAAAATACTATTTTCTGCTACCAGATCGTGTAGATCTGATTAGATCTGAGAAAAATTTTTTTAAAAATTTTTAAATGATCCAATCAGATTTAAGAGTTCTTATATCTAATTATGATGATCTGATATTAAAAATTTTAAAAATAAAATTAAATTTGATTTAATTTAAAGTACCTGATTGGGTAATCTAATTATCGTACAATGATGCTGTTGATTCTCGAGGTTCTGGAAGGAGCGATGCATGCGCCTGGCCTCTACCAATATCCACTTAGGTAGGATTTGAATGTCTTCTCCTCATGAACTTTTTCTCCAAAAATTAGATCTGGATCTAATCCGAAGAACCTTCAAAACTATTTCTGAAGGCAGCCTATCCACCACATGAACACCATCACATATATCCTGAATATTGTGCCAAAAACCTTTGACCTACTTCTCAGATTTGTGCATAACTTTTTAGGATTATAGAAAAGAAGAAGAGAGAGGATAGAAGGGGTGTGGGATAATAGGGATGATAGACTTTGGGCATGGAAAATTATTTCTTACATTGAATACACTTTGATGTGAGAAAGGCTTTTATGTCCAATGCCTACTTAGAGTCTCTTTTGACCAAAATAATTTATTTATTTTATTATTAGGACTCTAGAAATTATTCTTCATGAAAAGCCACCAGATCTCATCTATGTTTCTTGCCAAAAATGATTCAAAAAGGTGTCGGCATGAGTAGATAAGGAAAAGTCCACTGCGCCTAGGACTCTTCTCTCAAGAGTTTGATCTAAATCAAACTCCATCATAACTTCATCTAGATACCTTCAAAAATCACAAAATTTGGTACATCCAATGAATAACTTATTCTCTATCACATATCCAAAAAATAGATCAAAATAATTTTAAAAAATTTTTTTAGAAGCATCTGATCAGGTGACCCTCAATTCTTTCAAATAGGTCAACTTTTGACCCTAGTCCAATTTAACTATGAATGGATTTAATTTCTATAATTAATCTAATCTAGACTTATTCCAATTAGATGAAAATAAACTCATTCATAATACCAAAATGAGTCAAATCAAATTTGACTCGATTGCAATGAAATAGAAAAATTTTAGAAGGAGAAAGTCAGGCTCAATCATGTGCTAGCATGATTACGTTGAACCTGATTGGATCTAATCCAAATCAATCAAACTGGCTTAGCTTAATTGATGACATCTAGACCCAAACCCTTATTTGTGTGATCTAGTTAGGTTCAATTTTATAAGGTAATGAGACATGTCATGATCTGCATCATCGACATCATCGAAACATCTTTCAATGGACCAAAATTTTTCTGATTCATACAATTAGAATGATTAATCATCAAAATCATCCTAATTACTTCCAAAATCCACCAGTGACACCTAGCAGTATATGGTAGAAATCCATCAAGACTAAATGTGAACCTATCGATATAGTTACCTATGTGATTGGGTTCTTCTATCTTGAGCCCCGATAGGATTAGGGTTAAAATGAACTCGTCAAACCCAATGTCCGTCATATGAATTAATCATTCGATTCGAGTCCAATGTAAAACCCTAATAGAAACTCTTTCTGTAATCTTCACTTTGCCATAGCCATGGGCTTATGAACTCAATCTCATGATTATCATATAGCTACTCCTTATCAACTGAGGTAGATAGATCTCCTATTGGTGCAATCCAATTTCTACAATGAATATGTTATAGCCAACATATACCTCAAGATTTTGAATGGCTAGGAGACCAAGTTATGGTGTAGTTAAATTATAACACCCTCAAGATGAACTATCGATGCACCTCAGATTAAAGAACCAGACACACCACTACAGCATCGAGTTAGTCATTGATGAGAAGGTAGACTTTCTTATGACTACTCAAGATGGTCACGCTCAGTGCCCTCATTCTCTAATGTGTACCTATACTCTCGCTTCGATGTCTCCATACCATAGACTCAAGACATATCTATCCTAAGAAAGTGATCGTACATCAATCTTTTGGATCGATCACCATCCTCATGATGATCCTATGATCGGAAGCAGTTTATGAGTTAATTATGAAAATTCATGTCTTAAATTTTCAACTCTTGAAAATATAAATTATCATTATCATTAACTCAAAGGATGTATCATAGACACTTTTAAATCCATACTATGATAAAAAATAATCTATTTATTAATTTATAGTCAAAATTATAAAATTATCCTTAGAAGCATATTACAAGTGACAGTCAATCTGGCTTCTAGGGCACACATCTAACAATAAGTACATATCAGACACACTATCTAATCTAGAGTGCTTGCCAGTGGAATAGACTACATTAATAGGTTGTGATAATATATATACATTGTTATTCAAATATCCAAAGAATATGATAACACCATTCATAAAGATATTACAAAACTCTTTTTTTATCAAAATTTCATAATTGTCTTCGGCCAAAAGGCCTATAGAAATGACATTCAAAAAAAACTAGGACAAAAGTGATACTTACTAAGAACAATGATATGAGACTCAAATACAGGTTTTAAGATTTCTAATTCTAGAATTGAAATTGATCTTCTATCATCAATATTCAGGAACCTCTCATCTTGCTCGAATCTCCTACTGACCTACAACCTCTACAATGAATTATAAATATGGTAAGCACTTCCGGTATCCAATATCCAATCAGTAATATCATAGATAGAGAAATTATAAGGAGTTACCATATAAATACCTTGCCTAGCAATAGCTTGCTTCTTTCTATGCCTATTTGGATCTAGTGAGGCTATGTACTAAGGATAATTCCTCTTCTAGTGCCCTCGCTTCTTGTAGAAAAAGCACTCAACTTAACTCTTATCGAGCTTTATCTTCTTGGTCTAGCCCTGCACAGATGTCCCGGCTTGAACCTGCACCTTTTTGGACTTCTTCTTCTTGTTCTTCTTTCCTTTCTTAAAAAGTTGGGAACCAGAAGAAGATCCTTCCACTAAATTCATCGACTCTTTGTGGAGCTGGTGATCCTTCTCAAAGTTGTGAAGCAATCTGAGTAACCCATGGTAGTTTACATCAGACTTTGTCATTCTATAATGAGTAAGAAATAGGAGATAAGTTTTGGGCAATGAGTTCAAAATTGCATCTTTCTCCAACTGCTCATGGAAGAAAAAATCGAGCTTGCTCAAACACTCCATCAACTCAATCATGTATAGTACATGATCAATAACAGAAGCTCCAACCCTTATCCTAGTGTTGAAGATGGCACAACTAGTCTTATGCCTCTCAACATTGTTGGATGTGCTAAAAGACTCGTTCAACACTTAAAGCATGTCTTCTAGCTGAGCAAACTCGAATCTATGACTGAACTTATCGCTCATGGCTACTAAGATGATATAATGCATCATGTTTTGGTCAATGAGCCACTTTTGATAAGTATCTCTAACTATTCCACTTGCATTGGGTGCTGGCTCCTCAGGTGCCGAATATGTCAGCACATATAAGATCCGTTCATGCTCTAGGATAATCTTCAACTTATGATAACAATTACCGAAGTTGGGTCCTACAAGCTTATTATTGTCTAACAATGATTGGAGCAAAAAGAAAGTGGCCATGTCTGCATAAAAAGAAAATCAAAATCTAATTAGTAATTATTTCATTAAATCTAAAGATTTAGACTTTAATCAAAAGATTCTTCCACTATTTTATTCAAATTGGTAGTCTCTACGTCCAATTCCAAGAATTACCTTAATTCCTTAGTGGATACTAGAATCCACATAGACTGTACACAAGCTAAACTTTGGTTGGTCAATCCATGTATATCTAAGAATAGGTTCATAATCAATTATTTCTCTTAAATAATTTTTAGTATTTTAATTTTACCCTAGTCCCTAATCAGTAGGCTTTGAACTCTACTAAAAAAATCTGATTAGGTCCAACCATTAACATGATCATACTTAGTCCATCTAACCAATGAATGATTAAGCCCAACTTTCGTTGGTCAGTCTAACCACCATTTAGATAGACGTGGTCAAGAAATCATATTATGAATGATAATTTCATTAGTCGATAAGCACCAGGCCTTTGGGCCTCCAATGATTATCAAGCTAATGGACCCATTATCACCCACTTAATTAGAGGCTATGCTCTAGTTATCACCATAACTATTTTATTTTAAGAATCTAATAATTATAGAGAATTTAATTAATTTGATTTAAAGATGAGAGAAGAGAACTAGCCGATTTTGATCCTTCCATTGACTTTACCACGTCAGATCACAAAGGATCTAATTAAAGTTGGCATTAGGAGCACTTAAATCAGTCACACTAATTTACCTAACTGACATGGGTGAGCCCAAATCACCAAGTGATCTAATCAAAATCTAATTCACCAAGATGGCTAAGTAAGTAAGATCAATGGAAGGGATATGACATTAACTCATCAAAGATCAAATCAATGCAAGTAGCTCCTAACTAAAAACCACTAGTCAAACTATCAAACTTATCTTAGACACCATCCGGCTCATTAGTTTCAATTTTGACCAACCTAGTAAATTTAGATATGAATGCATAGCCAAGAATCAAGTCCATCTTTCTTACACTTGGCTCATCCAATAAACCAATTGGACTTGATCTAATCCAGTCTAAATTAAATTTAACTAAATTATATTTAATTAGACTTAATCTCAGTCTTCTGACTTATTTAAATTAAGTCAATTAGCAATTCAATTGTTAATCGATCCTCCTGCAACACTTGCACTAGGTTAAACATCAAAAGTATTGAATGTTTAACTCTAGAATGATTCTTAATCATCGATCAACCATCCGATCAGATTGCAACCTCTTATATGTGTGACCCTATATATTCGAACCTAAGCTAGTAGTATAGAAATAAATTTTTCTACCAATCAAAGTGACCATCTAACAATGATACCCGATGGTCAAATAGGTTGAATGTATAGAATAACATCCTTAGAATTCATGTGGATATAGTTTCTATATAATTCATCCCCTTGACCATAATGCTCATAGGATATCTCAGAGTTTAACTATCAACCCTGATTAGGTCATCCACACTATATTTCAAAATATCAAATCCATCTTATGGATTATCCTGGCCAAAGTTTTGCTATATTGAAATATAGTGATGCATTCTTCTCCAACTCTTAGAGTGGTCAATCCCATTTTGATCACTCACCGACTTTGCGAGTACTTGACTATGATTAGAAACCTTCTATTACTGAATTAAAAATTTAGTTAGTCTGATATCAAAGCACAGTGAGTTGCTTGTAAGCCACTATGGTGATTTCAGGTCTAAGGAATACTTATACCTATATTCCATCAAAGCAATTTTTGATAGTAAAATGCCATATCAATGTCTTGGAGTTAGTCATGTTCGGTGATGATGTACCCTTACATCTCACTTGTATGCCATATCAATGTCTCCACACTCCTTGATTAAGAGGATAACTAACCTATATGGCATACAATGACCTATGCTCGATAAATGCTATCGTCCTAACTAACAGTGTATTATTTGATTATGAATAGTTTAAGGACTAATCAATAAATCCTCTCTTTATCAAAACTAAATAGTTTTAAGAACTTTATCACGATAATGAAGTTCATTAGAAGATGTAGACTTTCTAAAGAAAATATCAAAAATATATTTTATTTAATAATAAATTAATTATAATTATAAAATAGTACAATCATTAATAGGCTAATAATTAACTTTGGAATATATTTTTCAATAGTAACCATAGGTTAGGGTTCTAAGAATGTTGCTTTACATACATTAGACCTATCTAGACATCGGGTACCATTGCTAGATGGTCATTTTGATTGGTACAATAATTGATTTCTATGCTACCGACTTAGGTTCAAACCTTGGGGTCATATTATTAAAGATTGTAACCTAATCAGATGGTTGATCAATGATTTTGAATCATTCTAAGGTCAAACAATCAATACGATTAATATTTAACCTAATGCAAGTATTATAGGAGCATCAATTAGTAATTAGATTGCTAATTGGCTCAATCTAATTGAGCAATCTGGCTGAGATCAAGTCTAATTGAATTAGATTCAATTAGAATTACTTTAGATTTAATTAGATTAAGTTTAATTAATTTATTAGATAAGCCAATTGCAAGAAAAAATAAGTCCTAGATCAATAAGGACTTGAGTGTACCTAATTTTTAATTTAATTAGATTTAAATTTAATTAAATCTAATTTAATTATACTCTTAATTATATTAAAATTATCTATTAATTAGATTGAGTCAAAACTATTTTGAATTGGTTTCAAATGGTCTTGACCTAGTCAAAATAGGAGAGTCCTAGTAAGACTAGGACTCCTCCTTCCTTGCGCCACCTAAGAGGGCCCATGCCCACTTATTAATTCTGGATTATTTAATTGATTTTTTTTATGCCAATAAGAGCTCTTCCATGCCCCATATCTAGTTTGTTTGGAATCAAATTTGACTTGGTCAAATTTGGATTTTGTTTTGGATTTGAATTCCCTTTGAAAGAGTCCAAGAATTCAAGAACTCCTTCCTTCTCTTTATGCCATAATATCCCATGGCCCAATATTTTTTGTCACCCTTTTCTCTCCTAAATTTGGTGCATGGGTTTTTGTTATCTCACACCTAAAATTATGGGAGGGGTGTCCACTAGTTGGATGCCCCATAAGAGTCCAATTTTTCCTTCTTTGACTAGGTCTTTTTGACCTAGTCTTTCCCAACCTTGGGGCACTACTTTTTATGGAGGTAGGCATCAAAAATCCCTGAGGTTTTCCATGAGAATTCTAGAAGAAAAAGAGGAGAGGGCGTGGGGGTTATGGGCACCTATTATCTTGGTGGAAAGGCCTTCTTTTGGATAACAAAAGTTGATGTCCTGATGAAGACAAAGGTAAGAGAAGATTATCTTCTCTTATAGTTTTCGTTCAATTTATTTGTTTTTTATTTTTATATGATTTTTCTATGATCAAAATTTGAGAGAGAAAGGGAGAGGGCATGGAGGATGGATGCTCTAAGTAGTTGGGGCACGGTTTGATCATGTCCTGGTAAGAGAAGAAGAAGAGAAGAAGATCTTCTCTTAGGATTTTTTTAAGAGTCCTTCTCTATCTCTTTGTGTGATTTTTCTATGAAAAAATCAAAAAATAAGAGATCTACGATATGAAAAAAATTCTAGAGGACAAGGTCTCCTCTTATCCTAATATGGAGATGTCTTCGGGACATCAATAGTTGATGTCCAGAAAGAGAAGATGGGCCTTCTCTTAGAATTTTTTCTCAAGTTTTTATTTCTAATTTTTGGAAGATCCAAGGGTTGAATTTCTTCCTTAATCCTCCTCATGTTCTTTGTCTCTTAGAGTATCCAAAATATCCAAAGAATATTTTTGGTTGACCATCAGGAGAGATCTGCGAGAAGCTAGCACTTTGAGCGAATCTTCATTCGATGAACCTTCGATCTATGTTGCAGCTTCATGTGGATTACCTATAGAGGCTCGACATATGTGCAACTCCAAGCAACAAGGACAATAATGAAACTCAATCATGGTATTCTCGATCCATGCAAAGATAAGAGATAAGATCTCTTTACTAACCTAGATATGATCTAGGGTTTCTAGAATAGTTCTAGATATAGGTATTGATTTGATCAATACCAACCTTTCATGTTTTAATTTTTTTATTTATATTTGCTTCATGACATGTTATAAATTTTAGATGTAGGGTTTAGTAATTAGATCACGTGCATATTATAGGTTAAATTATTTAATCTATATCTTCCATTATTTATAAATTTGAAAAAGTTTCAAAATGTTTGCATGAAATCCTGCATGTTTTTCAATAGTGGTATCAGAGCATCTAAGTTCTTTTATGACATGATTATGTTTGCATTAGAATAAATTTAAAAATAAAATATTAAGGATTGCACATACTGACATAAGGTTGTTCTGTTGTAAGGTTAACCGCTTATAATGAAAAGTTATCCTAGTATGTGCTGATTTAATTTTTTATAAATAATGAATAAGTTAGATATGATCTAAATAATTTTATGATTTATTTTTTAATTTTAAATCTAAAATTAAATAGGTATTAGATCTATTTTATATTATTTAGATTAGATCTAAATAATATTGGATCGTACATACTAATTATAAGGTTGTCCTGCTGTAAGATTTATCCCTTATAGTAAAGAGGTTATCCTAAAATGTGCTTTCTAAATCATAAATAAGTTAGATAAAATCTAAAATAATTTATAATTTATTTTTAAATTTTAAATCTAAAATTAAATAATTTATGATATAGTTTTAATTATTTAGATGAGATCTTAATAATATGTATTTCATGTTTTGATCTAGCTCCTTTTAAATATATGCTTGATATGTAAATTTAGTTTGAAACTAGTTTGTATATGTATGACATATATGCCTTGTAGAATTTAAATTATGAACTTACTTTCTGCAAAATCCTAGATTCAAAATCCTAGGGTATGATCAAAATATTGAAACAAATTAGATCTAAAATCATGAAATGTATGTGATACATTATAAATTATTTATAAATTTTGAAAATATTTTGAATGATTAAATTAGAATATAGTTCTAAGGTTCCAAACCCTAACCTATAAGCCTTGAACTTAATTGAGAATTAAGTGAATGTTTAGGATCTAGGTTTGTGATTTGAAGATCCTAAGATATTTTCATAAAACATGGGTTAAAAGGTAATGGATTAGCTTTGATCAGGTCATTAACTGGATTATACATAGGGTTTGATTAAATATGGACTAAGTTAAGAAATTGATCAAATCTAATTAATAGTTAATTAGGATGTGGTCATTTCTTTCCTATGGATCAGTTTAATAGTTGTAGTTGATCAAAGTCTACACATCTAACAAATGGATACTGATCATGGCTCAGTGGTCGAGCTCGAATCTTTAGGTAAACCAAATCAAAACTGACAAATTGATTGGTATCTAAAATAAGTCTGACATTTTCAAATTGGTGGTTTTTAATTGACTGCCCACTTATCTGGGCATTTATGATGGTATCTAAGACAAGCCTTGGCAGACCCTCTCATCGATCTCACTTATCTGACCAATGTAGTTAATCTGGTCTTGATTAGGTGGCTCATTGATTCATGCTAACCCATGTCACATAGAAAATCAATGAGACTGATTTAGGTGCCCATGGACCAAAATTGATCCTAATCCTTATCAATGACTTAGGAAGTCAGTGGGAAGACTTGATTTGGTGAAGTCAGTGGGAGCAAATTAGTCCATGTCCTTTCTATCCTTAAATCACTAATAATTTAAATTTTTTAAAATTTTTAGATTCTTAAAATGATAAAGTTATGGGGATAATTGAGTCATAGCCTCCCATTAAGTTGGATGATAATGGGTCCATTAACTTAATAATCATTTGAGGCCCAAAGTCTTGGTACTTATTGACTAATAAAATTATCATTCATAACATGATAACCTAAAAGTGTCTAACTAATGGTGGTTAGGTTGACCAACCAATGTTGAGTTTAATTATTTGTTGGTTAGATGTACCAAGTATGATCATGTTAATGGTTGGACCTAACCAGATCCTTATAGTGGAGGCCAAAGCCTACTGATTAGATTTCTATAGCAAAATTAAATTATTAAAAATTATTTAGAGAAATAATTTATTAAAGAATCTACCCATAGATGCACATGGATTGACCGACCAAAGTTGGACTTGTGTGTAGTCTATGTGGATTTTAGTACCTACTAGAAAATTAAAGTAATTCTCTAAATTGAAGGTAGATGCTATCAATTCGAATAAAATAGTGGAAGAATTTTTAGACTAAAGTTCAAGTCTTTAGGCTTAAAATAATTCATATACATTAGGTCTATGTTCTCTTTTCTTATGGAATAAGACTAAAGTTTCAATCACTGTCAAACAGTGATGACTTATGGGATCTAATTTTGATAATTAGTACAAAAATTAAATTTGGTTCAACAGCATGAAAGGATTCATGCTGGGATTTATAGGTCCAGTCAAAACAAAAAGGTTAGAGACTAATCAGATTCAGGCAGAGAACTTCTACTTTAAGAAGCAGTGTCATGGGAAGAAAAATTGTCTTGATTCCATTAACCTCAACAGGCAAAATAAGAGAAAAGAGCAAGAGTTGCTCATCAAGGATATTATATGATAACACCTTAAAATTTTTCTATTTAAGATTCTACTACCTAGGTATTGGATACCGGTAGTCCTATGCAATTTGTTGCAAGGACTACAAATAAGTGGAATGTTTAAAAATGATGAGAAATACCTAAACATTAAGGATGAAAGTTTTGTTTTGATCCTAACATTAGAAATTATCGAGCTCATTTTCAAAAGTTGTCATTTTGAATGATAGTCACTATTATCCATAGTTTATGACGAATATGATCTTTGTTGACCTTTTGGCCAAAGATGACCATCATTTATCTATAAAGGGAGATTATTGTGATATCATTATGAATGATGTTACAATAATACACGGATAACATTGAAATGGAATATACTTTATCAAAGCCTATTAGTGTAATGTACAAAACTAATAAACACCCAAGTTAGATAATATCACAAATATCTACTTTTGGTATTTAGGCTCAGTCATGTTAATAAGAGCAAGATGAATAGGTTAACCTTAGAGAGAAACCTCGATATCAATGATTATGAATCATTACTAACTTGTGAGTCTTGTCCTCTTGGAAAGATGACAAAGTCACCTTTTACTAGAAAAGGTGATGAGCCGGTGAGGTTCTAAGTCTTATACATAGTGATGTATGTGGACCTATGAACTCAAGTGCTAAAGAAGAATATCAATATTATTACAATTATAGATGGCCTATCTAGGTATGGGTACATCTAGCCTGAATTATTTGAAACATTCAAATGATTGAATAATAAAATAAAAAAATAAACTAGAAAAAGCTATTAGAACTCTTCGATCAGATTGAGGAGGTGAATACTTATCCAATGAGTTTTTTGACATAGCTAGAAGAGAATAGGATTCTCTCACAGTTGATTCCTTCCAAAACACAATGTATTGATAAGAAGAAATCAAACTTTATTAGACATGATTTGATCCACGATTGGGTTTACTTGTCTGCCTGCTTTAGAGCCATGCTCTTATGACTACTTATTTTGCTCTAAAAGTTTACACCGAGTGAATCTATTGCAAAGACTCCATATGGGATATAGATCGGGTGTAGACCTACATTCTGTCACCTTCGAGCTTTGGTTTGTCAGGCCCACATCAAAAGTTTGCAAATAGATAAACTTGGATCATGGTCAGATAGGTATTAGGGATTATAACTTCTACCATGTTGAAAAACAAAAGTTGTTCTCAACAGTAGGGCATTCCTTTTGGAAAGGAGTTCCTTACAGAAGATACTGATGCCTAAAAGTTGAACTTGAAAAAGTTCGACTGGTAAAAAGAACTGACACAATCTATTAAACCTACAAAATCAGATTTGATTAGATCAAACCCAAAGACCATTAAAGAGGCACCATTAAGGAGATGCGGTAGTGTACCATGTTAGCCAGATAGATACTTTTGTATCTAGGTCTGAGATGGGAATCCTATTATGCTCCATGACAACAACAAGGATCTGATCACCTAAATGATTGCTATGCAGAGATTTGACCCTGAGAAGTGGGTTGGAGCTATGAAATCCAAATTGAAGTCCATGAAGATCAATAGTGTGTGGACACTAGCTGATCCATCTGAAGGGATAAAATCCATTAGATGTGAATGGATTTTTAAAAGGATCAGAGTAGCGCAGACGGAAAGGTAGAGATCTATAAAGCTAGTTTAGCTATTATCTCAGGGTTGGAACGTACGTTTTGAACGTATGTCTTTGTTATGAACAAAGATGAATCCTACATTTGTAAGTGAACAAATGGTTCTATAGTGATTATTTCTTGTATTGTCTGTGGATATCATTCTCTTAATCGAGAATGACATTCCAGCATTACAAGAAATAAAGGTTTAGCTATCATCTTATTTCTCCATGTAGTAGACTAGACATGGTATACTCACTAAAGGTAATGAGAAGAAACAAGTCTAATTCGGGTGAGAACCATAGGAAAATTGTAGGTACAATCCTTAAGTATATGAGAAATACTAAGGTCAAGTGATTCATATATAGAGAAATTGACATAAAACATATGGAATATTTTGATTCTCATTTTACTCAGATAAAGATGACAGTAAGAGTGTGTTGGGTCATGAATTTATTCTTATAAGAGGAGCAATCTACTGAAAAAATTCCAAGCAAAAAATTATATTCTATTCTATTAGTGATGTAGAGTACATTATGGCATTTGATGCTACCATGTAGGCTGTGCAGTTACTAAGGTTCATTAGCAGGTTTGGAGTGGCACCCTCAAAAGATGATCCAATCCTATCATAGCACTGGAGCCATAGCTCAGGCTAAAGAACCAAATGACCAGCATATTTTGCATCACTATCACCTTTTATTTTAGATCAGGATGAAGTCAACCTTTAGAAGATTGATGGAAAAGAAGAACTTGACCGATCCATTTGACAAAGCCTCAAAACTAAGGAGTTCTACTAGCTTAGGTGGAAGATAGGATATTTGATATTTTTCTGATTGGCTTTACTTCAAGTGTGAGTTGTTGAAAAATGTATCCTAAAGCCAATCATCTAAGTTGTAGATGATTGAAATTGGTATATGAATTATCAAATAATAATTAGTATTTAGCTTATTCATCATCGAATTTCTATCTTTCTTAAATAAATTCCTAAATTATGATAAAGTTCTTAGAACCATACTCAATCAATAAAGAAAGATTTATCGAATGGTTCTTAAATAGTTCATGATCAAATGATAAGTTATTAACTAGGATGATCATTTATCGAGTATAGATCACTATATATCATATGCATTGGTTCTCCTCATAACCAAGTGGTGTGGAGATACTGATATGATATGCAGGTAGGATGTAGGAGTATATCTATACCGAACATGACCAATATAGCACTCTATTATCAAGAGTAGCTAGCTAAGACCAATAGGTATAAGTATCCCTTCGACTTGAGATCACCATGGTGACTTACAGGCAACTCACTATATTTTGGCATCGGATGGCCTGTATTTCTAATATAGATTCAAAAGATTTTTGAATAGAGTCAAGTACTTGTAGAGTTGGTGTCTGAGTCAAGATAGGATTGACCACTCCTGATTAACTTTAGAAAGAGAATATCTCACTGTGCTTTAATTTAGCAAAACCTAGGCTTGGGTAATCTTTGTGAGGAGTCACGGGATTTGGGAAACTTTGAAATATAATATAGATGACTTGTATGAGTATTGATAGCTTACTCAGAGTCATCCTGAGCGTTATTGATCAAAGCGATGAATTATATGGTAATCATAGGCTAGGATTCTAAGAATGTTGCTTTACATACATTCGACCTATCCGGACGTCGAGTACCATTGCTAGATGGTTATTTTGATTGATATAGAAATTAATTTTTGTACTATCGACTTAAGTTTGAAGCTATTGGGTCACATACATTAGAGGTTATAACCTGATCAGATGATTAATTGATGATTTAAAATCATTCTAAGGTCAAACAATCAATACGATTAATGTTTAACCTAATGCAAGTGTTACAAAAGGATCAATTAGCAATTTGATTGCTAATTGACTCAATCTAATTAAGCAATCAAACTAAGATCAAGTTTAATTAAATTAATTTAATTAGGATTGATTTAGATTTAATTAAATTAAGTTTAATTGATTTATTAGATAAGCCAATTGCAGGAAAGAACAAGTCCTAGATCAATTAGAACTTGAGTGCACCAAATTTCTAATTTGATTAAAAATTAAATTAGATTTAAATTTGATTAAATCTAATTTAATTAAATTTTTAATTAAACTAGGATTTCTTATTAATTAGGTTGACTCAAAACTATTTTGAATTTGATTTAAATAGTCTTGACCTAGTCAAAATAGGAGAGTCCAAGTTAGACTAGGACTCCTTCCTTGCACCACCTAAGAGGGCCCACACCCACTTATTAATTCTATATTATTTATGTGATTTTTTTCACACCAATAAGAGCTCTTCCACATCCCATATCTAGTTTATTTGGAATTAAATTTGACTTGGTCAAATTTGGATTTTATTTTAGAATTGAATTCCCTTTGAAAGAGTCCTAGAATTCAAAAACTCCTTCCTTCTCTCTACGCCATAATATCCCATGCCCCAATATTTTTTGTCACTCTTTTCTCTCCTGAATTTGGTGCATGGGTTTTTTTTATCTCATGCCTAAAATTATTGGAGGGGCATCCAAGAGTTGGACATCCCATAAGAGTCCAACTTTTTCTTCTTTGACCAGGTCTTTTTGACCTAGTCTTTCCCAACCTTGGGGCGCCACTATTTGTGGAGGTAGTCATCAAAAATCCTTGTGGTTTTCCATGAGAATTCTAGAGGAAAAAGAGGAGAGGGTGTGGGGGTTATGGGCACCTATTATCTTGGGGGAAGGCCTTCTTTTGGACAACAAAAGTTGATGTCCTGATGAAGACAAAGGTAAGAGAAGATTATCTTCTCTTGTAGTTTTCTTTCAAGTTATTTTCTTCTTATTTTTATATAATTTTTTTATGATAAAAATTTGAGAAAAAGATGGAGAGGGCATGGAGGATGGATGCTCCAAGTAGTTGGGGCATGGTGTTTTGATTTGGACATGATTTGATCATGTCCTGATGAGACAAAAAGAAGAGAAGAAGGTCTTCACTTAGGGTTTATTTAAGAGCCCTTCTTCTCTATCTCTTTGTGTGATTTTTCTATGAGAAAAATTAGAATGTATGAGTTATGGGTTATGGGAGAAATTCTAGAGGAGAAGATCTCCTCTTATCCTAATATGAAGATGTATTTAGGACATCAATAGTTGATATCCTGAAAGAGAACATGTGTCTTCTCTTAGGATTTTTTCTCGAGTTTTTATTTTTAATTTTTGAAAGATCCAAGGGTTGAATTTCTTCCTTAATCCTCCTTATGTTCTTCATCTCTTGGAGTGTCAAAGAGATCTGAAGAATATTTTGATTGACCATTAGAAGGGATCCGCGAGATGCTAGCACTTCGAGTGGATATTCATTTGATGAACCTCCGATTTGTATTGCAACTTTGTATGGATTATTGGTGAAGGCCAAATGCATGTGTGGCTCCAAGCAATAAGGGAAATAATGGAACTCAATCGTGGTATTCTTGACCTATGCAAAGAGAAGAGAAAAGATCTCTTTACTGATCGAGATATGATATAGGGTTTCTAGAATAGTTCTACATCTAGGTATTGATTTGATCAATACCAACCTTTAATTTTTTAATTTTTTGATTTATTTTTATATTTTTGATATGTTATAGATCCTGGATGTAGGGTTTAGTGATTAGATCATGTGCATCTTATAGATTAAATTATTTCATCTTATAGATTAAATTATTTAATCTATGTCTTCCACTGCTTGTAAATTTAAAAAAGTTTCAAAATATATGCATGAAATCTTGCATGTTTTCCAACAATTTGGGAGAAAGTCATCCTTGTTTTTAGAGAAAAGTTATATTTGATTTAAATTATATTTGATAGAATTTTAGATTTCTAAAACTCTCTCCGTCTCTTAAGGAATTTTGTTCCAATGCCCACTTATTTTATGCGCCTTCTTTCCTCTATTTTATGGGCATGAATTCCTAGCTCTGCACGCACAAGATTCATGGGGGGGGGGGGGGCGTCTAAGAGTTGGATGCCCCAAATATTCTCCTTTAACTTTTTCCTTCTTAGGAATTTTACCTAAGGAAGGACTCTTTCAAGAGAAAACCCTAAGATTTTTCATAGAAAAATAGAGAGAAAAGAGAGAGAGGCTTTGGATTTTGGGTGCTCCAAGATGGTTGGACTGTGATGCTTCTTTTGGACACCAATTATTGATGTCCTATTGAAAGAAAAGAAAGAGAATAATGTCTTCTCTTAGGTATTCTTTCAAGGTTCCTTCTTCTCCATCTTTTAAGAGATTTTTTCATGAGAAAAATTAGAGAAAAGGAGAAAGGCCATGGAAAAATTTTAGAGAAGAAGGTCTCCTCTTGTCTAGGCATGGAGATATATTTAGAACATCAATGGTTGATGTCCTGAAAAAGAAGGTGGGTCTTCTCTTAATATTCTCTTAAGCCTTTTCTTTTCTTCCTTCTAGGAGATCCAAGAGTTGATCTTCTCCCTCAATCCTCTTTTTAATCTTCATCTCTTGATGTGTCCAAGAGATTCGAAGAAACTTTACAGATCAACCATTAGGAGGGATATACAAGAAACTAGTAGTTCAAGTGGATCTTCATTCGATGAATCTTCAATCTACATAGTAACCTCATATGGATAATCTATAGAGGCCAGACATGCCGTCTGGCTCCAAGCAATAAGGATAATAATGAAAATCAATTGTGGCATTCTTGACTCATGCAAATGTAAGAGATCTGATCTCTTTTTTGATCTAAATGCATTCTAGGATTTCTAGAATTATTTTAGATCTATGGTATTGATGTGATTAATACCAATCTATTTTTATTTTTTAGATTTATACATGCATCTTGACATGTCAAAGATCCTAAATATAGGGTCTAGTAATTAGATCATATGCATATAATAGGTTAAATAGTTTAATCTATATCTTCCATTGTATTCACTTTCAAAAAAGTTTTGAAAGACATGCATGAAATCCTGCATGGTTTTTCTAACACTGTTTGTTGTGTCGAAAAATTGGTGACATCCCAGAGATGTTGAGAGGCTTCTTAAGAGGTTTCAGAGAGTTTTTATAAGAATTTTGGAGCTTCTTGTTGAGAGACTATTGTACGAGGATTGAGTGGTAAGTTTCTCTTGTATTTATTTTATTTTCTTTCTCCCATAATGAAGTTTACACATCCTGTGAAGGTAGACCATGGTCTAATCCACATACTTAATTATGTGCTGTCTCTTATCTTCTATTCTTCTTTCTTTTTCTTATGGTATGCACATGTGATCGAGTGCAATATAAGTGGTGTTGGCATAGGAAATGGTGTTGATGCTGGAGTTAGCTGAAGTTGGTGAAGACGAGATCGCTGATGAGACCTATAAGGCAAAATCCAAACTAGAGGTGGGTGGCTCTAGTAGGATCCTTCGATGGTAAAGTTACTTCTTCGGCCAATCAAAATGGAGTACTCAAGAGAATTAAGAGTAGAGAGAAGAGCCTTAGAGAGAAAACATATCTAGAGAATTCGTTTTTATAGGTAGAGCCTGCAATAGAATGAAAATGATAGCCAAAACAAAATGCTAGTGGGTCATTTGGGCCACATGGAGTTTGTTATAGAGAGTAGGCTATTATTTATCGTGACCTACAAGCGGCTAAGTTTTATTTGTTGGAGTTTGGATGCAGCTTCTGCACTTATTAGTAGGTCGCATGTGTTAGGACGAAGAACTTTAAGCTAGGTGGACCGAACATGGAGATCAGCTTATGAGTGGTAGATGAAGAATCTGGCGCTGGTTAGAATCTATTGGTGTTGTCTTTAATAGCTTTGAGAAGTTTGGCCAACTTTGAGAAGCTCGTCCATCTTCGAAGTTGATCAGGAATTGACGGGAGCTTTCAAGTTGGAGGTCAGAGAGAAGATTATTGAATTATCCAAATCATCATCAGATTTTCTAAAGGAGTTCGGCTGGCTTTGAGATTGATGGATGAATACTTTATTTTTAAAAGCATTGCTGTCCCCAAGATCGACCTGGAGTTTGGATCGAAGGACTTCTATCTATGGAGTGGTTGCTATTCTAGATTGGAAATCAGATTCGTGTTGATGAAAAGATCCTTTCACTATTTAAATTCATCCGATCGACATGCATGGTGCAGGCCTACTAGATACGTAATTATCAAAAATAGATGAAGAGATTCAACCACACAAGAGTTCTGCCATTATCCATAAAGTAGAAAAAATTTGGTCGGGATAGAATATGATAGAAAAAATTTGGCCAAGCAAGGTTCCTACCGCAAAGTAAATGAGATATGCTATATGCCACAAAGGGATTTAACCACACTCAAGGTCAACCATAGATGAAATTGGAGGATGTTGAGATTCAATCTTTGATGGAGCTCTACTGTCATCAAGATCAGAATTAATTATCATACCTTTTACTATTCAAGTTTGACTGGACGGAATCCATCATATCTTGAAGGAGTTCTACAATTGCAGAGAGCGTATTGTTACCAGTAGGAAGTTCATCCTACATATGCCATTTGAAGGTCAACCCCTTTGAGTTAAATCAATTCAACTGAAGTTTGGCCACAACTATTGCAATACCGAACAAATTCATATCAAGTTTGGACATCTTATTGGACTTTGGCTAGAATTATTTTATCTCTAATACTTGTCCCCCTACTCTCGAGTTCGAAGATCGAATGAAGGAAGTACCAAAATTATGGTTGTTGAAGTCCTCTACTGGTTTCCCGCCTTAGAAGATAAAAAGTTTTGACTTTTTCGACCAGCACCGAAGCTTCTTTAATGACAGAATGACTTGAAATGACCATGGCTCTCGAAATTTCCTCCTGGCATGGTGCTCTAAGTATAGCATCATTGCTGCCTTGCCAGACATCGATTATGAGTGGAACATGCGGTAGGTGGGGGGTGGCTGGAGAGGATCGGCAATCATAGCCTTCCCAATTCTCTTTGACTATTTAAATCCTTCCTACCCCAATTTTATTCCTCTACCTGGTTCTCCCTTCTCTCTTCCATTTTCTTTATCTCCTCCGGGCATCTCGCTCTCCTTTTGTCACAACTCCTTCGATTGCCGGTACCATTTTTGTTAGCCTTCCTCTCTTTCGACTGCCTTCTTGAGTCCTCCAACTAGTCTAGATTAGTCTCCTAATTTCTTTCTTTGAATTTTCTTGCTTTTCTTCTACTTTTACTTTTTTGGTTTCTTTATAAAGGTTTACCATTCTTTCTAGGATCTTTCTAAGATTTTATAACCTCTCTCTTCTGATTTTCTAAGGATTTTTCTAGCTAGGATTGATCCAAATGTCTTCCATTATATCTTGGTCCTCTGGTTCTAGGAGTCCGACTCATTCGAAATTGCATATTTTGTTTATGAACCTTACTTAATTAAAAAATTAAGATTATGGAATATTAATTAGGTCTAAAATTGAGAATTTCAGATCTAAGATATATTCATAATACTGGGTTCGAGCTTGGGTAGCTTAATTAGGTCTAAGCGATTGATCAAACCGAATCAAGAGTTGGTTAGATGGGATCAACAATGCTTAAATTGACCAGCCTAAGAGGATTAAGTCTGGGTCAAGATCGAGTCACGATCAAGCAAGACCTAATTAGGCTCAGAGGTTAGAGTCTAGATTATAAGCTAACCCAATTGGTTCTGACTCAATAATTTGGTGTCTAAAGTAAGTTTGGCACATACGATCGATTGAGTTTTAATTGGGAGCAACTTGACCTGAATGCGTTCTTGTACGAGTTAATGGCATATCCCTTCCACTGATCTCACTTACCTGGCCATATCTATTGATCCAGTTCTGATCTGAGGTGGTCAATAATCCGAGCTAACCCATGCCACTAGGTTAGTCATAATTGTTATGACTATGACAAGTCTAGTTTAATGAGACCTGAATCAATTCTTCCTAAGAAAAGATTAAGTCTGAGGTCTTCCACCATTGTAGATGTGCGGGCCCTTCCTGGGGTTGATTGTTCTCGGCTAGATACAGTGGCTCAGTTGCACCGAGAAGATGCAACCATGTCTATTAGGCATTGGATGCTATGGGCTGGAGGATGAGTTGGGCTCAATATTTTGGATACGATGAGAGACTCAATTAGGAATCCAGTCTGTGCAAATGGTGGGTCTGACTTAACTAAGGAGTGGATCAATATTCCGGATACGGTGAGATTCATGAATTAGAGATCAAGTTTGGGTGCACCATGATTAGAGAATCATTGAACAAGAGTTGTTCACTCATTGGCTAACCCATCACCAATAACTGTTAGGTGAGGTGATGAGTCAGTTGGTGAGACCGCACCACCCACTAGAAATCATTAATCATGGAGATTTTCTGCATCTCTACAGAGGGAGTGTAGGGATCTAAGAAAATAGTGGGAGCTAATTTATTTAAAAATAAAATCTCTAAACAAATTGGTCAAGTCATAAATTACAGTATCTAACTAGAATCTTTGACTCTCTACAGAAAAATGTCTGCGTCCAACCCATTAGGCACGTATCCTGGACACACATAGACTGATCGGACCCAATTATAAAGATTGGCTCAGGAACTACAAAATTATTTTGGGTTCTGAGAAGTTAACACATGTATTGGACCAGGACCCTCCCACCTTACCAGCCCGTCCATCCACTGAACAGAGAGCATCTCTGAAAAAATGGATAGACGAAGATAATAAGGCCAGATATTACATGTTGGGCTCGATGTCTGATGAGCTCCAGTGCCAACATGAAGATATCGAGACTGCTCGCCAAATGTTGGCTCACCTGCAGGAGATGTTTGGTGAACAGAGTCGCGCAGCCAAATATCAAGTCACGAAATGACTTTTTAAGGCTAAGATGCATGATGGGCAGTCAGTCCAAGATCACTGTCTGATGATGATCAAGGACTTGGAAGAGCTTGAGAAGCTCGGTGTGAAGTTAGACTTGGATCTGCAGAATGATATTATTCTGCAATCCTTGACTGATGCATATGGGCAATTCATCATGAATTACCACATGCATAAACTTCAAAATTCCTTGGCCGAATTAATGAATATGCTGGTTACCGCTGAGCTTTCTATGAAAGGTTCTAAAGGCTCAGTTCTTGCTATGGAACGGACTTCTTCCAAAAGAAAGTCTTATGGAAAGAAAAAGAAGTCTGTGAAAAAGCAAAAGGTGGAAGGATCAAAGAAGAAGAAGGCAGAGCCGAAGAAAAAGGCCGATGTCAAAGGAAAGTGTTTCCATTGCAACAGCGACGGCCATTGGAAGCGGAACTGCCCTACTTACCTGGCCACCCTGAAGAACAAGAAGGAAGGTCCTTCTGGAGGTATGCTCGTTATTGAGTCTAACCTTACGGTTTCTTCTGCATCCAGTTGGGTGCTTGACTCTGGTTCTAGTGCTCATCTGTGCACTTCCATGCAGGGTCTTGAGGATAGCAGGAGGCTGAGGGATGGAGACATGATCCTACGCATCGGTAATGGAGCAAGAGTTGCTGCAGTAGCCGTGGGAACATACCCTCTTCGATTACCATCTGGTTTAGACTTAGTTTTGAAAGACTGTTATTATGTGCCTGCAGCTAGCAGGAATTTGATTTCTGTTTCATGCTTAGCACTAAGAAGGCTTATGTGATTACCTTCTTTAAGGACCATTGTAACATTCTTTATGAAAGAAATAAAATTGCAAATGGTTTCCTTATTAATGGTCTTTATCAGCTACATATTGATGTACCTGTTCTAACTATCGAGCAAAACGTGAATGCCAAACGACCTAGGGATAGTCCAAATGATAGATATCTATGGCACCTGAGATTAGGTCATATAGCAGAAGATAGGATCAACAAATTGGAGAAAAATGGGCTATTGAGTCCATTGACTTTTGAGTCATATCCAACTTGTGAATCTTGTCTTCAAGGCAAAATGACTAAACTCCCTTTTGTTGGACATGGGGAGAGGGCCACAGATCTCCTTGCCCTAGTACATACTGATGTGTGCGGCCCATTTGATGTGCCGGCTAGAGGCAATTTTGTCTACTTCATTACCTTTACCGATGATCTGTCTAGGTATGGGTATGTGTATCTTATGAGACACAAGTCTGAAGCTTTTGAAAAGTTCAAAGAATTCAGACATGAAGTAGAAAAACAAACTGAAAACCCATTAAGGTTCTTCGATCAGATCGAGGAGGTGAATACCTTAGCCGGGAATTCCTAGACTATCTCAAGGAAAATGGCATAGTCTCTCAATGGACTCCACCAGGAACACCTCAACTCAACGGGGTTTCAGAATGGAGAAATCGGACTCTATTGGATATGGTTCGATCCATGATGAGCTTCACAGACCTCCCTGATTTTCTTTGGGGACACTCATTGTTAACTTCAATTTATCTACTGAATAGGGTTCCCTCTAAAACCGTTCCTACCACACCGTATGAGATATGGCACGGTAAGAAACCAAGTCTGAGTCATCTCAGAATTTGGGGTTGTCCGGCTCATGTCAAAAGACAACAAGCGGACAAGTTAGAGTTTAGGTCCTTTAGAGCTCGATTCATAGGATATCCTAAAGAGTCATTAGGATACTATTTCTACATTCCAGAAGACCACAATGTGATTGTGAGTCGACATGCCATCTTTCTTGAAAAATAGTTTATTCAAGATAGCGGCATTGGAAAGCAGATTAAGCTTGATGAGAAAGTCTCACAAGTACAAACGAGCTAAGGACCAATTGGAACCAAATCAGGTTGAGCCAATAAGAACACTACCTCCTCCACCTCGTAGATCGGAAAGAGTTTCCGTCCCCCTGAAAGATACTTAGGTATTATTTCAGAGGATGTAGAGGAAATGTTCCTCGTAGGTAATGGTGCTCATGGTGATGATCCCAAAACCTACAACGAGGCGATATCAGATATCGACTCCGAGAAATGGCTAGAGGCAATGCAGTCAGAAATTGACTCGATGCACTCAAACCAAGTCTGGACCTTGGTAGATCCACCAGAAGGTATAGTACCTATTGGGTGTAAATGGATCTTCAAGAGAAAGATTGGTGCAGATGGGAATGTGGAGACATTCAAGGCTAGACTAGTGGCAAAAGGTTATAGTCAACGCGAAGGCATTGACTATCAGGATACCTTTTCCCCAGTAGCTATGCTAAAATCCATCCGCACATTGCTTGCTGTTGCAGCCTATTTCGATTATGAAATATGGCAAATGGACGTGAAAACGGCATTCCTTAAATGGATATCTTGAGGAAGATATCTATATGGAACAGCCGCTAGGTTTCACATCCAGTGATACTGATCACAAGGTTTGCAAGCTGCAAAGGTCCATATATGGACTTAAGCAAGCATCTCGGAGCTGGAACACTCGTTTCAATGATGTGATCAAAAAGTTTGGTTTCATCAAAAATGAAGAGGAACCATGTGTTTTCAAAAAGGGTCAGTGGGAGCGCTGTTGTCTTCCTCGTATTGTACGTGGATGACATCCTCCTTATTGGGAATGATATTCCCATGTTGACATCAGTCAAGATGTGGTTGTCCAAGGAATTCTCCATGAAAGACCTAGGTGAAGCATCCTTTATTCTAGGAATTAAGGTCTATAGGGATAGACCGAATAGGATGCTAGGACTTTCACAGAAGATGTACATAGAGGAAAGTACTAAAGAGGTTTAGTATGGAAAACTCTAAGAGGGGATTAATACCCTTCAGACATGGTATTCATCTTTCCAAGAAGATGTGCCCTAGCACACCTGAGGAAATAGAACGCATGAGCAAGATCCCTTATGCTTCTGCAATAGGGAGCCTCATGTATGCCATGCTATGTACACGACCTGATATAGCCCATGCTGTGAGTGTCACAAGCAGATATCAGTCAAATCCAGGTGAAGAACACTGGACTTCTGTGAAATGTATCCTTAAGTACTTGAGAAGAACTAAGGATATGATGTTGGTCTTTGGTAATGGAGAACTCCAAGTCCAGGGATACACAGACTCGGATTTCATGTCCGATATAGATGATCGAAAGTCGACATCTGGAAGTCTGTTTGTGTGCAATGGTGGAGCTGTCAGCTGGAAGAGTTCCAAGCAAACTGTGATAGCAGATTCCACCATGGAAGCAGAATATATCGCTGCATCAGAGGCTGCGAAAGGAAGCATTCTGGTACAAGAAGTTTGCTGCAGAAATTGGAGTAATGCCATCAGATGCCATTCCTCTATTACTGCGACAACAATGGCGCCATAGCCCTTGCTAAGGAGCCGAGGTCTCACCAGAAATCCAAGCACATTGAGCGGCGATACCACCTCATCCGCGATTACCTCGAGAAAGGGTTACGTCGAGGTCAAGAGAGTCAACTCCACAGATAATGTGGCAGACCCACTTACAAAGCCGTTGGGCCAGCAGAAGATCGAAGCCCACCTTGAGAAGATGGGACTTAGACTTGTAGCCAATTGGCTTTAGGACAAGTGGGAGATTGTTAGATATATGTGCCCTAGAAGCCAGAATTGGCTGACACTTGTAATACACTTCTAGGGGCAAAATTATAATTTTGACTATAATCAATAAAATGGGTTATTTTCTATCACATATGTGTATTTAGTGTCTGTGATACATCCTTTGAGTTAATGGTAATGATAATTCATATTTTCAAGAGTTGAAAATTTAAGACATGAATAATCATTATTAACTCATAAAATGCTCCCGACCATAGGATCATCACGAGGATGGTGATTGATCCGGAAGGTTGGTGTACAATCGCTTCTCTTTAGTAGATGAGTCTTGAGTCTACGGTGTGGAGACACCGGAGCGAGAGTACAGGTACTCGTTAGAGAACGAGGGCACTGAGCGTGACCACCTCGAGTAGTCATTAGGAAGTCTACCTTCTCGTCAATGACTGACTCGATGCTGCAGTAGTGTGTCTGGTTCTTTGACCTGAGATGCATCGGCAGTTCACCTTGAGGGTGTTATAGTTTGACTACACCATTACTCGGTCTCCTAGCCATATGGAACCCTGAGGTGTATGTTGGCTATAGCATGTTCATTGTAGGAACTGGATTGCATCAAGATGGAATCTATCTACCTCGGTGGTAGAGGAGCAGCCCTATGATGATCATGAGAATCAAGTCCAGAAGCCCATGGCCATGGCAGAGTGAAATAATAGAAAGAGTTTCTATTTAGATTTTCACATTGGACTCGAATCGAATGATTACATCATATGACAGAGACTAGGGTTTGACGAGTTCACCTTAACCCTAATCTGATCGGGGCTCAAGATAGAAGAACTTAATCACACAGGTAGCTGCACCAAGAGGTTCGCATTCAGCTCTGATGGGTTGCCACCATATACTGCTAGGTGTCACTGGTGGATTTTGGGAGCAATTAGAATGATTTAGATGATCGATCATTCTAGCTGTTCGAATCAGAAGAGTTCTGATCCATCGAAAGGAGTTTCGATGATGTCGATGATAGAGATCATGACATATCCCATTACCATACAGAACTGAACCTAACTGGGTCACACAAACAAGGGTTTGAATCTGGTGATCATCAATTGAACTGATCTAGTTCAATTGATCTGAATGAGATTCAATTAGGTTCAAGGAAATCGTGCTAGCACTCGATTGAACCTAACGTTCTTCTTTTACTATCATAAATAAGTTGTCCTGACTGAGCCAAAGGAGTTTGTGCTCAATCAGAGGCCTTCATATGGTCTGACTGGAGGTTGTCCAAGTCAGAAAAGGTTGTCTTATTTTGTAAGACATTACCTGCCATTTTTGGTCACCTGCCATTTCTTGTTCCTTGACTTTGGTCAAAAGTCTACCTTTGACTGGTCAAATGTTGACCATTGACACTTTGACTTTTGTCCACATGTCATGCACCTATTGGAGAGCTGGTGGGGGCCTGTCCCCCTGCCAGAACCTAGGCAAGGAGGGTGCACGCCACCCTTAGGCGTGCACCCAAGTTGGAGGCGCCTAGGAGTCCTTGTTGGACAAGGACTCCATCCTCCTTTTTGGATTCCAATTAGAGTTCTCCTAAGAATCCAACTTTGACTGGTCTTAGGCACCCTCTAAGGAGGAATCCAGGGGTCTCTATTTCCACCAATCAGATTTAGATCTGATTTCACAAAGGGTTATGATTGGTTAGAAGAAGAGGAGTTGGATCACGCATAGTCTATAAATAAGACCCTGTGCCCAACCCAAAGAGCATTGAAAAGAATAGAAAAAATCCCATGCCCAAGGCTAGTTCTCTCCTCCTCCTCTATGCCAAGCCCATCTTCTCCCTCTCCTCTCCACACCCAAAGTAGTTTGGGATCTTTGGTTGGTGCAATCTAGATGAGAAAAAGGCGACAGAAAGCTAGAAGGCTGCGCCGCTGTAAAGGACAACTGCTAATCTTCGAAAGGTGTTTTGAAGATCCTCCAAATCAGATCTAGATCTGATTTTTGGAGATGTGATAAAGAAGAAGAGGATCTCCAGATCCAGTCCGAGTAGATACCGGTAGAGGTCAGGCACTTGCATGGCTAGATCTAGAACCTTCTATTGCTTACAGGATCATCAACGGGTAATAGGATTACCCGACATCAAGGTAAATTAAATTTGATTTAATTTATTTAAATTTATTTTAATTATTAAAATAATAAAGATTAGATCTGAAACATCCCAGATTTGATCTGGATCAAAGAAAAAAATTTTTGAAATATATCTCTTGATCCGATCAGATCTAAACAAACCTGGTCTGAGAAATCAGGATTTTCCTTCAAAAAGGCCTACATAAATGATATTTAAAAAAAAACTAGGACATAAATGACAATCACTAAGAGCAATGGTATGAGATTCAAATACAAGTTTCAAAATTCCTAAAGCTAGAACTAGAACTGGTCTTCCATGTCCAACATTCAAGAATCTTTCATCTGGCTTGAATCTTCTACTGACCTGTAATCCCTACAACGAATTGTAAATATGGTAAGGGCTACCAGTATCCAATACTTAGTTAGTGACATTATAAATAGAGAAATTGTAAGAAGTTATCATATAAATACATTGCCCAAGCAACAGCTTGCTTCTTTCTTTGTCTGTTCAGATCTAAGGAGACAATGTACTGAGGATAGTTCCTCTTCAAGTGCCCCCACTTTTTGTAAAGGAACCATTCAGCTTGACTCTTATTAGGCTTGATCTTTCTGATCTAGCCTTGCACTGATGTCCCAGCCTAAACTTGCACCTTCATTATTTTTTTCTTCTTGTTCTTCTTCCCTTTCCTAAAGTATCGAGAATCAGAAGGCGAACCTCCCACTAAGTTCACCGACTCTTTATGGAGCTGGTGATCCTTTTCAAAGATCTGAAGTAACCCTAGTAAGCCATGGTAGTTTACTTTAGGCTTTATCATTCTGTAATGAGTAAGGAAAGGAAGATAGAACTTTGGTAGCGAGTTTAGTATTGCACCTTTTTCAAGTTATTTGTACAAGGAAAAGCCGAGCTTGCTCAAGCATTCTATCAGTTCGATCATGTACAATACATGATCAGTGATAAAGGCACCATCCTACATTCTAGCATTGAAGATGGCACAACTAGTCTTATGCTTCTCCACATCATCGAGTGTGCCAAAAAAATCCTCCAACATTTGAAGCATGTCCTTTGGCTAAGCCGTCTCAAATCTATGACTGAACTCATCGCCATAGCAGCCAGCATAATACAGCGCACCATGGTTCGATCACTGAGCCACTTCTGATAAGTGTCTCTGACTGTTCCTCATGCATTAACAGCTGACTCCTTAGGTACAGGATCCATCAGCACATATAAGATCTGTTCATGCTCCAGGACAATCTTCAACTATCGGTACCAGCTACTAAAGTTGGATCCCACTAACTTATCATTGTCCAACAATGATCGGAGCGATAGGAAAGTGGCCATATCTACATAAAGGAAAAACATAATCTAATTAGTAATTGATTTATTAAACCTAGAGATTTGGACTTTAATCAAAAGGATCTCCCACTATTTTATTCGAATTGATAGCCTCTACCTTCAATTCGAGAAATTATCCTAATTTCTTAGTGGGTACTAGAATCCACATAGACTGTACACAAGCCCAACTTTGGTTGGCCCACCCATGTACATCTAAGGATAGGTTCATAACCAATTATTTCTTCAAATAATTTTTAGTAATTAAATTTTGCCCCAGGCCCTGATTAGTTGGCTTTGGCCTTCTCAAAAAAGGGTCCAGTTAGGTCCAACCATTAACATGACCATACTTGGCCCATCCAACCAATGAATGATTAGGCCCAACTTTGGTTGGCCCACCTGACCACCATTTAGAAAGATGTATCCAAGAGATCATATAATGAATGATAATTCCATCATCCGATAAGCACCAGGCCTTTGGGCCTCCAATGATTATCCAACTGATGGACCCATTATCATCTACTTTAATAGGAGGCTATGATCTAGTTATCATATAACTATTTTATTTTAGGGACCTAATAATTTTAGAGAATTTATTTATAGAAGTGAGTAGGTCAGATTAACCAGCTTGTTATGATCCTCCCGCTTGCTTCACCAAGTCAACTTAAGAAAGACCACTAACAGGTTGGTCTAGGAGCACCTAAATCAGTCACATTGATTTACCAACCTAATATTGGTTAGCTCGAATAGTCAAGCAATCTAATCAAAACATAATCTCACCAAGAGGCCTGGTAAGTTCGATCAGTGGAAGGGTCTGCCAGGCTTGCCTTAGACACCACCAAAAATGGCCAGGTAAGTGGGCTGCCAATTAAAAACCACTAGTCTGGTTTACCTTAGATACCAACTAGTTTAATTAGTCTTAATCAGATTATCATAACAGTTTATGCTAGACCACGAAGCCAAGAATCAAGTCCACCTTGGGTCTCCTTAAAGACATGGACTTGACCAACTACAACAATAGCGATTCATCTGGAGAATCCTTGACCTAATCTAAGATAACAATTGATTAGATTTAGTCAATTCTCTAATTAAGTCCATTCTTTAATCTAACCCTAGGTCTAACCCAATTAATGGACCTAATCTCCACTAACCCATTAACCCAATGTGTTATGATTCGTGTCATAGGATCTTCAATTTACAATCCTAGAATCTAATCAAATAATTTTTTAATTCTTAATTAAGTTTTGCTCTGAGGGTTGGGGTTCAACTTTTTAAAAATAATTTTCATGTTTGTAAAATATTTTTATAATATGGTTCTATCAACAAAGTTGCATGTTTGATTCATAATCAATATGCAAGTAAAATAAACTTAAAACTACTTTAGATCTAATCTAAACAGATTCATGTAATTGAAATAGTTTCAATAATAATCAATCATAAATCTTCCTAGATCAAATCTAATATATTTATGATGATTGAAATCAGATTAAAATATTTTTAATCATATTATGAAATCTCTTAGATCTAATCTAAAATTTTATTATCAATATTTTAGATCAGTACATACTAGGACAACCTATTCGCTATAAGGGGTAAACCTTATAGCAGGATTACCTTATGGTAGTCCATACAATCTAAAATAATTTATTTTTAGATCTAAAATTATTTTAAATTTATTAAATTATAAATAAAATTAGATCAAATCTAATAAATTTATGATTAGAGTCAGATCATCACGAACTAGGACAACCTTTTCACTATAAGGGATAAACCTTACAGCAGGACAATCTTATGGCAGTTCGTAAGGTCTGTATTTTTTTTAAAATTTTAGATTTAATAATTAAATTATAAATTATATCTAATCTATGAAATAATCTAAACATGCATAAAAATCATGTAATAAGAATCTTGCTCTGATACTGATTGAAGGAATCAGATCTAGAATTTTATTGATAGATCTTGAAACTTTTTCAAGATCATGCAGTGAAAGATATAAATAAATTAAATATTTATTTAAATAAATATGTAAACACCTAGATGTCAGATCTACTATAAGATCAAAATAAGATATTAAATCAAAAATTAAAATCAAACAAGAAAGAAAAGGTTGATCAAATCAACCTAGATCTACACTACATCAAATGCAGGTATGAAGTTAATAGATCAGATCTATTACCTGAGCAAGTTAGACATTTTAACTTACTGATCCAAGATTGAGGATAAAGTCATGAGAAGCACACACATTCGGCCTCTAGGAGTCATCCATACGATCCAACGAACACGATCAGAGATCTTGATGCAGAAAATCAGCACTGTATATTAGCACCATGCTGATCTCTCTTTGATGTTCGATCCGATGCTTCCTTCTTCAAAATGTGGATACTCCAAAATACTAAAAGGAAGAGAAAAAGACTTTTAATTTTGAGAAACCTCTCAAAAGCTCACAAAAAGAAAGGAAGAGATCTAGAACAAAAAACCCTAGAAGAAGATCCTCTTCTTCTTCTTTATTTTTTTTCTAGACACCCTAATTTATGTTTTTAATATCTCCAAGACCCAAATGAATTTTTCATTAATTTTTTTACACCAAAGAGATCTCTCAAATTTCTATAATTTACAAAAATTTTAATAAAAAAATTTATTTAAATGAAGAGATATGCAGAGTCCAAGTTAGGTTAAAAATCTAGACTATGAAGGACCAAATAAAGGAATTTGTTGGGGCACCCAACTCTTGGGCACCCCCACCTTACTTTTCTACTGTGGACCAGCAAGGGAGGGCACAACAAATATCAAAGAATGCTATGAGAGAGAGAGAGGGAGAGAAAAAATAGAGAGGTGGCGGCATGAAAGGAAGTCTTTTGGTTGACTAGGATTCTATCTCATAGAATCCTAAAGCAAAACCAACTTCCCCTTTTGACTTGGTCATGCAACAAACATCCATATGAGAAATAGAAGAGAGAAAAGGGGGTATGAGAAGACTTTGGGAATGAAGAATTTCATGTAAAAATACAAAGGGAAAGGGGTGGGGCGTGAAGACTAGGTGGCACAAGGAATAGGGAGTCCTAATCACACTAGGACTCCTATTTTGACCTAGTCAAACAAGATCTTTTAACCAAATAAAAATAAGAATAAACCAACTGAATTAAATAAGACCCTAATTTATTTAAGGACTTATTTAAATTATATTAAGTCAAATTTAATTTTGATTTATTTTTTAATCAAATTAGAAAATTGGGTTGATTTGAGTCCTAGTTAGTCTAGGACTAGTTCTTCCTTGCACTTGGCTTATCCAATAAACCAATTGAATTTGATCCAATCAAGTCAAAAGCAAATATAATTAAATTATACTTAATTAGACTTAATCTCAACCTACTGACTTAATCAAATTAAGTCAATTAGCAATCGAATTGCTAATTGATCCTCCTGTAACACTTGCACTAGGTCAAACATCAACCGTATTGATCGTTTAACCCTAAAAAGATTCTAAATCGTTGATCCATGATCCGATCGAAATATGAACTTTAATGTGTGTGACCTCATAGGTCCAAACCTAAGCTAATAGTATAGGAATAAATTTTTATACCAATTGAAGTGACCATCTAGCAATGATACTCGATGGTCGGATAGGTCGAAAGGTGTAGAACACCATTCTTAGAATCCATGCGAATATAGTTTCCATATAATTCATCCCCTTGACCATAATGCTCATAGGATACCTCAGAGTTCAACTATTAACTCTAATCAGATTATCCACATTATATTTTAAAATATCAAATCCATCTGATGGATTACTCTAGCTAAGGTTTTGCTATATTGAAATACAGTGATACATTCTTCTCCAACTTTTGGAGTGGTCAATTTCATCTTGATCACACTCCGACTTTGCAAGTACTTGACTATGCCCAGAAGCCTTCCATTGCTAAATTAGAAATTCAGTTAGTCCGATACCAAAGCATAATGAGTTGCTTGCAAGTCACTGAGATGATCTCAGGTCTAAAGGATACTTATACCTATATTCCATCAGAGACATTCTTGATAGCAGAATGCTTTGAAGTTGGTCACGTTCAATAATGATGTACCCAAACATCTCATCTATATGCCATACCAGTGTCTCCACACTCATTGATTAAGAGGACAACCAACCTATATGGCATATAGTGATTTATGCTCGATAGATGCTATCGTCTTAATTAACAGCTTATCATTTGGTCGTGAATAAATTTAAGGACTAATCGATAAATTCTCTCTTTATCGAAACTAAATAGTCCTAAGGACTTCATCACAATAATGGAGTTCATTAGAAGATGTAAATTTATGATGAAAAAAAGATGCTAAAATATTTTTTATTAATTAATAAATTAATTATAATATCTCAACCATCAACAGACTGACGATTAGCTTTAGGACATAATTCCCAACAATAATAATACATGGATAACAAAAAAAATGGCATTTAATATTTACACAGCCTATTAGTGTAACATACACATCTAATAAATACTCAAGTTAGATAATATCAAAGATACCTGCTTTTGGCATTGTAGGCTTGGTCATGTTAATAAGAATACAATAAATAAGTTAGCCTCAGAGAAAAATCTTGATATCAATGATTGTGAATCATTATCGATCTGTGAGTCTTATCTTCTTAAGAAGATGACAAAGTCATCTTTTACCAAAAAATGTAAAAGAGTCGATGTAGCTCTAAGTCTAATACATAGTGATATATGTGGACCAATGAACTCAAGTGCTAAAGAAGGGTACCAATTTTCATTACATTTATAGACGACCTATCTAGATTTTGGTATGTCTAGCTTGAATCATTTAAAATATTTAAATAATTCTATAATAAAATAGAAAAATAAACTAAAAATTATATTAGAACTCTTCAATCAGATTAAGGAGGTGAATACTTATCCACTGAATTTTTTGACATATCTAGGAGAGAATGAGATTTTCTCATAGTGGATTCTTCTTGGAACACCATAGCATATTAATGTATCGAAAAGGAGAAATCAAAATTTGTTATATAAGGTTCGATTCATGATGGAGTTTGCTAGTCTGCCTATTTCATTTTTAGGTTATGCTCTTGAAACTACTTATTTTTACTCTGAAAATTTTTTTGAGTAAATCTGTTGCATAGACTCCATATGATATATGGATTGAACATAAGCCTAGACTATCTCACCTTCGGATTTGGGGTTGACCGGCCTATGTCAAATATTTGTACATAGATAAACTTAGACCCTGATCCAATAGGTGTTTATTTTTAGGGTACCCCAAGGAAACTAAGGATTATTACTTCTACCATGCGAAAGAACAAAAGTTGTTCATTAGCTGTAGGGCATTATTCTTGGAAAAAAAGTTTTTTGAAGAAGAAACTAATGCCACTAAAGTTGAACTTGAGAAAATTTGATTGGTAGAAAGAACTGACACAATCTAGTAAACCTACAAAACTGAATTTGATTAGATCAAACCTGGAGCCCATTAAAGTAGCACCATTAAGGAGATCCGGTATAGTACCATGTTAGTTGGATAGATACTATGATTCCTAGGTCCGAGATGGTGATCCTATTGAGCTCAATGAGAATAACAAGAATCCAATCACCTATATGGATATCATGCAAAGGTCAGACTCTAAGAAGTGGCTTAAAGCCATGAAATCCAAATTGAAGTTCATAAAGATCAATGGTGTATATGTACTAGTTGATCCACCTGAAGGAATAAAATTCATTAGATGTAAATAAATTTTCAAAAGAATAAGAGTGGTGCAGATGGAAAGGTGGAGACCTATAAAGCCTATTTGGCTGTCATCTCAAGTTGGAACATGCATTTCGAATGTATATCTTTGTTACTAATGAAGAAGAAACCTACATCTATAAATGGACAAATGATTCTATAGTGTTATTGCTTATGATGTCTGAGATAATATTCTCTTAATCAAAAATGATATTCCAGCAGTACAAAGAATAAAGGTTTAGCTGTCATCTTATTTCTTCATGTAGAATTTAGGCAGATCATCCTACATCCTAGGGATGAAGATCAGTAGAGATAGATCTAAAAAGATGCTTGGATTGTTTCAATCTATGTATGAGACCAGATATGGCATACTCACTAAAAGTAGTAAGTAGATACCAGTCTGATCCAAGTAAGAATCACTGAAAGATTGTATAGATAATTCTTAAGTATTTTAGAAATACTAAGATCTAGTTACTCATCTATGGAGAAACTGATTTAAAACTTATTGGATAATTTGATTTTAATTTTTAGTTAGATCAAGACAACAACAGGAGAATGTCGGATCATAAATTTACCCTAATTGGAGGAATAATCTGCTGAAAAAGTTTCAAGTAGAATTTTTTAGCCAATTCTATTAGCAAGGCAAGGTACATCATGGCATCTGACGATGCCATGTAGGTTGTGTGGTTGCAAAGGCTCATTAGCAAGCTATGAGTGGCACCCTCCATTGATGGTCCAATAATAATGTAGCATCGAAGCTATAAATCAGGCTAAAGAACCAAGGGTGCACCACAAAACCAGCATATTCTGCATTGCTTTTACCTGATCCATAAGATTATAGATCAGGATAATGTCGATCTTTAGAAGATCGATGAAAAAGAAGAACATGACCAACCCATTTGCTAAAGCCTCAAAATGTAGAAGTTTAATGAACTCAAGTGGAAGATAGAATATTTGATATTATTCTGATTGGCTTCAGTCCAAGTGAGAGTTATTAGAAAATGTGTCCTAAAGCCAATCATCTAAGTTGTAGATGATTATAATTTATATATTAATTATCAAATAATGATCGTTACTAGGCTTATTCATCGTAAAAGTTCTATCTTCCTTAAATGAACTTCAAAGTTATGATGAAGTCCTCAGAACCACACTCAATCGATAAAAAAGGATTTATCGGATGGTTCTTATATTGGTCATGACTAAGTGATAAGTTGTTAACTATGATAAAAACTTATCGAGTATAAGTTGCTATATATCATATGCATTGGTTATCCTCGAAATGAAGTGGTACAGAGACACTAGTATAGCATACAAATGGGATGTAAGAGTACATTTGCACTGAACGTGACTTATGTAGCACTCTATTATCAGGAGTGGCTAGTAAAGGCTTATTGGTATAAGTGTTCCTCTGACCTGAGATCACCATGATGACATGCAAGCAACATACTATACTTTGGTGCCGGACTATCTATATTTCTAATAGAGTGATGGAAGGTATCTTGGTGTAGTCAAGTACTTGTAGTGTTCGTGTGTGAGTTGAAATGGGATTGACCACTCCTGATTAACTTCAAGAGCAAATATCTCACTATATTTCAATTTACTAAAACCTAGGCTTGGATAATCCTCATGAGGAGTCACAAGATTTACAAAATTTTGAAATACAATATGGATGATTTGTATGAGTGTTGATAGCTAACTCAAAATCATCCAAGCATTAAGGGTCAAAAGAATTAATTACACGGCAACCATAGGCTAGGGTTCTAAGAATGTTGCTTTACATCCATTCGACCTATTTGGATGTTGGGTACCATTGCTAGATGGTCATTTTAATTGATACAGGAATTAGTTCGTTTGCTACTGGCTTAGGTTCGAATTTATGAGATTACACACATAAGAGATTACTATCTAATTAGATGGTTGATTGATTATTGAGAATCATTTAGTGATCAAATCATTAATATGATTGATGATCGATCAAGTACAAGAGTTATAAGAGGATCAATTAGCAATTGGATTGCTAATTGGCTGAATTTGATGGAGCAATCAGGCTGAGATCTAGTCAAATTAAATTATATTGAATTAAAATTGATTTAGACTTGATTTGGTCAAGTCCAATTGGTTTATGAGAGAAGCCAATTACAAGGGAAATATAATTAGATCTAATACATATAACTCTTATACGATTTAAGATCTAATCTACACATGCTTTGCATACATCTCATGTATAAAATTGAAACATATAAACTCATGTTTCAGATCTAATTATATCTCATATAACATCTGAAAATAAAAATTTAAATGCTTATATCATAAAAATTTTTGGATCTAGAATATTCATGGCATAGAACTATATAACTAGTCTAGACATGCATCGCATATGTCATATATATGAAAATTTTAAATGTATCTACTTATTTTAAATCTAATTACATCTCATGAAACATCTAAAAAATAATTAATTAGATCATAAAAAAATAAATAAATAAAATTAGATCAAATCAAAATAGATCGAGAGAACTACAACCTGACTTTGATACCAGTTGAAGGAATCTCTATTCCTAGGCCGTAGGAATGATCTGATTTGATTTGATCTGAAGCAAAATTTTTCAAAAATTATTTTCTAAAATCTAATTAGATATAAGAGTTCTTAGATTTGATTAAATTGATCTAATTATAAAATAAAAATAAAAATAAAATCTATAACATCTTATGCTACCTGATTGAGTAAATGGTTTACCTGCAGTGATGATTTGACGAATCTTCGAGGTTTCGGTGCTAGCCACACACACGCCCGGCCTCTACCAAAGTCCACTCAGCTTAGATCTGAAGGTCTCCTCCTTCTGGATATGATCTCAAAGTATCAGATCTGATTTTCTTCTATGGCATCTTAGATCTATTCTTTGGCAGCACTGTGTCCATCTCACGAATAGGATTATCATGACTTGTCCTTCATAGTAGCAGCCTTCAACCTTTGAAGTTGATTTTGCCTAACACCTTGGGCATGGAGAAGAGAAGTAGAATCAGGGAGGGAGGTATGGAGAAGAAAAGCGGGGCAGGGCTTCATCATGGATTAATTGCAACACCAAAAACTAGGGTGCAAGGGTCTTTAAATAGACCTAGGTGCCACCCTGAAGTCCTAGGGCTTTAAGAAACTAGTTTGCTTAAAGCAGAAGGACTCCCTTCAGCCTTCCATGCCCACACTGGATTTTTCTCTATTTTTCTTGCATAAAATTATGGGAAAAGTGGTGTGGATGAGAGAGGATAAAGGAGAGTTGGCGCATGGCTTATCTCTCCCTAGAGTTTGAAGTCCTTCAAACTCTTCCATCCTTATCCTCTAAGGCGCATAAGGGGGCGTGTGCCCTCATTTTTGTTCATGAAATCACCTAGGGGATTATGCCCTCAGATAATCTCTAGGGGTGCACACCTCCTATCTCAATTCATGCAAAGACTAAGTCAAAATGGCCTTATCCGAATTTCATCTCATAATTTTAGGACAAGCCCTGATCTCATCAGGATAAGCCATGTTTTGACTAGGACAAGCCCTGTTCTGATCAGGACAAGATCCAGTCAGACTAGATCAAACCCATATAGAGTTTTTGGATGAGTCAAATCTAATTTGACTCAATCAAAACAAACCAAAAAGATGATAGAAGAAGAAAGTTAGGTCTAATCGTGTGCTAGAATGATTTTCTTAAACCTAATTAGATCTAATCCAAATCAATCAAACTAGATTAGCCCAATTGATGACATCCAAACCTAAATCCTTGCTTGTGTGATCTAGTTAGGTTCAGTTCTGTATGGTAATGGGATATGTCATGATCTCCATCATCGACATCATTAAAATATCTTTCGATGGATCAGAACTCTTCTAATTCACCCAATTAGAATTGTCAATCATCAAGACAATACTAATTAGTCCCAAAATCTACCAGTGATACCTAGTAGTTGAAGGGAAATCCTAATTTTTCGGACCAGGTTCATTCAGATCTGATCGGATCAAGAGATATATTTCAAAATTTTTTTTCTTTGATCTAGATCAGATCTAGGATGTTTCATATCTGATCTTTATTATTTTAGTAATTAAAATAAATTTAGATAAATTTAATTTAATTTAATTTACCTTGAAGTAGGGTAATCCTATTATCCATTGATGATCCTGTAAGCAGCGGAAGGTTCTAGATCTAGCCACATAAGTACCTGACCTCTACCGGTATCCACTTAAGCTAGATTTGGAGATCCTCATCTTCTTTATCATGTCCCCAAAAATTAGATCTGAATCTGATTTGAAGGATCTTCAAAACACCTTTCGAAGATCCATTGTTGTCCTTCGCAGCAATGCAACCTTATAGCTTTCTATCACCTTTCTCTCATCTGGATTGCACCAATCAAGATCCCAAAATCCTTTGGGTGTGGAGAGGAGAGGGAGAAGATGGACTTGGCATGGAGGAGGAGGAGAGAACCAGCCTTGGGGCGTGGGATTTTTCATTGCTCTTTGGGTTGGGCGCAGGGTCTTATTTATAGACTATGCGTGATCCAACTCCTCTTCTTCCCAACCAATCACAACCCTTTGTGAGATCAGATCTAAATCTGATTAGTGTGGATAGAGTCCCTTGGATTCCTCCTTAGATGGTGCCTAAGACTAGTCAAACTTGGTTCTTAGAAAAAATCTAATCAAAATCTAAAAAGGAGATGGAGTCCCTGTCCAACAGGAACTCCTGGGCGCCTCCAGCTTGGGCACACGCTAAGGGTGGCGTGCGCCCTCCTCCTTGCTAGATTCTAGTAGGGGGACAAGCCCCCACCAGCTCTCCAATAGGTGCGTGACACATGGACAAAAGTCAAAGTATCAATGGTCAACATTCGACCAGTCAAAGGTCAACTTTTGACCAAAGTCAAAGGATGAGAAATGGCAGATGACCAAAAATGGTAGGTATTGTCTTACAAAATAAGACAATCCTTTTCTAACCTGGACAGGCTCTAGTTAGACCAAGTGAAGGCCTCTGATCAAGCATAAACTTCTTTGGCTCAGTCAGGACAACTATTTATGATAGTAAAAGAAGAACGTTAGGTTCAATCGAGAGCTAGCACGATTTTCTTGAACCTAATTGAATCTCATTCAGATCAATTGAACTGAATCAGTTCAATTGATGATCACCAGATTTAATTTCTTATTTGTGTGACCCAGTTAGGTTCAGTTTTGTATGGTAATGGTGTTAGATATATGTGCCCTAGAAGCCAGAATTGGCTGACACTTGTAATACACTTCTAGGGACAAAATTATAATTTTGACTAATATGAATAAAATGGGTTATTTTCTATCACATATGTATATTTAGTGTCTGTGATACATCCTTTGAGTTAATGGTAATTATTATTCATATTTTCAAGAGTTAAAAATTTAAGACATGAATAATCATTATTAACTCATAAATTGCTTCCGATATAGGATCATCACGAGGATGATGATTGATCCGGAAGGTTGGTGTACAATCGCTTCTCTTTAGTAGATGAGTCTTGAGTCTATGGTGTGGAGACACCAGGAGCGAGAGTACAGGTACTCGTTAGAGAACGAGGGCACTGAGCGTGACCACCTCGAGTAGTCATTAGGGAGTCTACCTTCTCGTCAATGACTGACTCGATGCTGCAGTAGTGTGTCTGGTTCTTTGACCTGAGGTGCATCGGCAGTTCACCTTGAGGGTGTTATAGTTTGACTACACCATTACTCGGTCTCCTAGCCATATGGAACCCTGAGGTGTATGTTGGCTATAGCATGTTCATTGTAGGAACTGGATGGCATCAAGATGGAATCTATCTACCTCGGTGGTAGAGGAGCAGCCCTATGATGATCATGAAGAATCAAGTCCAGAAATCCATGGCCATGGTAGAGTGAAATAATAGAAAGAGTTTCTATTTAGATTTTCACATCGGACTCGAATCGAATGATTACATCATATGACAGAGACTAGGGTTTGACGAGTTTACCTTAACCCTAATCTGATCGGGGCTCAAGATAGAAGAACTTAATCACACAGGTAGCTGCACCAAGAGGTTCGCATTCAGCTCTGATGGGTTGCCACCATATACTGCTAGGTGTCACTGGTGGATTTTGGGAGCAATTAGAATGATTTAGATGATCGATCATTCTAGCTGTTCGAATCAGAAGAGTTCTGATCCATCGAAAGGAGTTTCGATGATGTCGATGATAGAGATCATGACATATCCCATTACCATACAGAACTGAACCTAACTGGGTCACACAAACAAGGGTTTGAATCTGGTGATCATCAATTGAACTGATCCAGTTCAATTGATCTGAATGAGATTCAATTAGGTTCAAGAAAATCGTGCTAGCACTCGATTGAACCTAACGTTCTTCTTTTACTATCATAAATAAGTTGTCCTGTCTGAGCCAAAGGAGTTTGTGCTCAATCAGAGGCCTTCATATGGTCTGACTGGAGGTTGTCCAAGTCAGAAAAGGTTGTCTTATTTTGTAAGACATTACCTGCCATTTTTGGTATCACCTGCCATTTCTTATTCTTTGACTTTGGTCAAAAGTCTACCTTTGACTGGTCAAATGTTGACCATTGACACTTTGACTTTTGACCACATGTCATGCACCTATTGGAGAGCTGGTGGGGGCCTGTCCCCCTGCCAGAACCTGGCAAGGAGGAGGGCGCACGCCACCCTTGGCGTGTGCCCAAGTTGGAGGCGCCTAGGAGTCCCTGTTGGACAAGGGACTCCATCTCCTTTTTGGATTCCAATTAGAGTTCTCCTAAGAACCAACTTTGACTGGTCTTAGGTGCCCTCTAAGGAGGAATCCAGGGGACTCTATTCCCACCAATCAGATTTAGATCTGATTTCACAAAGGGTTGTGATTGGTTGGGAAGAAGAGGAGTTGGATCACAGCTTAGTCTATAAATAAGACCCTGCGTACCCAACTCAAAGAGGCAAAGAGATTTCCATTCCCCAAGGCTGCCTCTCCTCTCCTCCTCCATATGCCAAAGCATCTTCTCCCTCTCCTCTCCATGTCCAAAAGTAGTTTTTGGAGCTTGGTTGGTGCAATCCAGATCAAAGAAAGGCGATCAAAAGCTAGAAGGCTGCGCTGCTGCAAAGGACGAACTGCTGATCTTCAAAAGGAGTTTTGAAGATCCTCCAGATCAGATCCAGATCTAATTTTTGGAGATGTGATAGAGAAGAAGAGGATCTCCAGATCCAGTCCTGAGTGGATACCGGTAGAGGCCAGGCACTTGCGTGGCTAGATCCAGAACCTTCCGCTGCTTACAGGATCATCAACGGGTAATAGGATTACCCACATCAAGGTAAATTAAATTTGATTTAATTTATCTTAAATTTTATTTTATTTATTAAAATAATAAAATTAGATCTTGAAAATATCCCAGATCTGATTAGATCAAAGAAAAAAAATTTTTGAAAATATATCTCTTGATCTGATCAGATCTGAACGAACCTGGATCCGAAAAATCAGGATTTTCCTTCAACTGGTATCAGAGCCAAGGTTCTAAAGTATTTAGATCTAATTTTAAATTTATTTTAATTAAAAAATAAGTGATTTTAGATGTCACATGAGATGTGATCAGATCTGAAAATCAGAAAAAATTAAAATTAAATGATTTGGATCTAAGATTAGAAAATATGCATGACTAGTTCTAAAATAGAATAGTTCTATAGAATAGTCTTGCATGTTTTTGAATTTAATTTGATTAAATCATATTTTAGATCTATTTATTTACTATTTTTTGATATTATAATTATTATAATAACATCTAAAAAATAGTAAATAAAAATTATTTAATTTTAAACATCATATGAGATATGATTGATGCATGTCTAGACTAGTTGTAGAATAGTTCTACATAGTTGTCTAGATTAGAATTTATTTTGATTAGATCAATTTAAATCTAATTTTTTAGATTATTATGAGATAATTTAGATCTAAAAATATGCATGATTCGATACATGAGATGTATGCAAAATATGCCATGATTAGATCTAATTTGTATATGAGATATATGATATAGATCTAAAACTATTTTGTAGTATTGCATGTTCCTGATTAAGGCGTTCCTCTTGGCCGTCCGATCATAAGAATGAAGAAGGGTTTAAAGGCCCTCTCTTCCCATTCGATGGGGTGTTCTTATGATGTGTAGGGGTGCTGCGTGTTCGTCCTTAATCAGAAACCCAAAACTTACTTTCTGCAAAACCCTAGATCCTGAAACCCTAGGATTTATTGTGCATATTTTGTTTATGAACCCTACTTAATTAAGAATTAAGATTATGAAATATTAATTAGATCTAAAATTGAAGAATTTTAGATCTAAGACATATTCATAATACTGGGTTCGGGCTTGGGTAGCTCAATTAGGTCTAAGCGGTTGATCAAACCGAATCAAGAGTTGGTTAGATGGGATCAACAATGCTTAAATTGACCAGCCTAATAGGATTAAGTCTGGGTCAAGATCGAGTCACGATCAAGCAAGACCTAATTAGGCTCAGAGGTTAGAGTCTGGATTGTAGGCTAACCCAATTGGTTCTGGCTCAACAATTTGGTGTCTAAGGTAAGTTTGGCACATACGACCGACTGATTTTTAATTGGAAGCTACTCGACCTGAATGCATTCTTGTACGAGTTAATGGCATATCCCTTCCACCGGTCTCACTTACCTGGCCATATCTATTGATCCAGTTCTGATTTGAGGTGGTCAATAATCCGAGCTAACCCATGCCACTAGGTTAGTCATAATTGTTATGACTATGACAAGTCTAGTTTAATGAGACCTGAATCAATTCTCCCTAAGAAAAGATTAAGTCTGAGGTCTTCCACCATTGTAGATGTGCGGGCCCTTCCCGGGGTTGATTGTTCTCGGCTGGATACAGTGGCTCAGTTGCACCGGGAAAGATGCAACCATGTCTATTAGGCATTGGATGCTATGGGCTGGAGGATGAGTTGGGCTCAATATTTTGGATACGGTGAGAGACTCAATTAGGAATCCAGTCTATGCAAATGGTGGGTCTGACTTAACTAAGGAGTGGATCAATATTCCGGATACGGTGAGATTCATGAATTAGAGACCAAGTTTGGGTGCACCATGATTAGAGAATCATTGAACAAGAGTTGTTCACTCATTGGCTAACCCATCACCAATAACTGTTAGGTGAGGTGATGAGTCAGTTGGTGAGACCGCACCACCCACTAGAAATCATTAATCATGGAGATTTTTGCATCTCTACAGAGGGAGTGTAGGGATCCGAGAAAATAGTGGGAGCTAATTTGTTTAAAAATAAAATTCCTAAATAAATTGGTCAAGTCATAATTACAGTATCTAACTAGAATCTTTGACTCTCTACAGGAAAAATGTCTGCGTCCAACCCATTGGCACGTATCCTGGACACACATAGACTGACCGGACCCAATTATAAAGATTGGCTCAGGAACTACAAAATAGTTTTGGGTTCTGAGAAGTTAACCCATGTTTTGGATCAGGACCCTCCCACCTTACCAGCCCGTCCATCTATTGAACAGAGAGCGTCTCTGAAAAAATGGATAGACGAAGATAATAAGGCCAGATATTACATGTTGGGCTCGATGTCTGATGAGCTCCAGCGCCAACATGAGGATATCGGGACTGCTCGCCAAATGTTGGCTCACCTGCAGGAGATGTTTGGTGAACAGAGTCGCGCAGCCAAATATCAAGTCACGAAATGACTTTTTAAGGCTAAGATGCATGATGGGCAGTCAGTCCAAGATCACTGTCTGACAATGATCAAGGACATGGAAGAGCTTGAGAAGCTCGGTGTGAAGTTAGACTTGGACCTGCAGAATGATATTATTCTGCAATCCTTGACTGATGCATATGGGCAATTCATCATGAATTACCACATGCATAAACTTCAAAATTCCTTGGCCGAATTAATGAATATGCTGGTTACCGCTGAGCTTTCTATGAAAGGTTCTAAAGGCTCAGTTCTTGCTATGGAATGGACTTCTTCCAAAAGAAAGTCTTATGGAAAGAAAAAGAAGTCTGTGAAAAAGCAAAAGGTGGAAGGATCAAAGAAGAAGAAGGCAGAGCCGAAGAAAAAGGCCGATGTCAAAGGAAAGTGTTTCCATTGCAACAGCGACGGCCATTGGAAGCGGAACTGCCCTACTTACCTGGCCACCCTGAAGAACAAGAAGGAAGGTCCTTCTGGAGGTATGCTCGTTATTGAGTCTAACCTTACGGTTTCTTCTGCATCCAGTTGGGTGCTTGACTCTGGTTCTAGTGCTCATCTGTGCACTTCTATGCAGGGTCTTGAGGATAGCAGGAGGCTGAGGGATGGAGACATGATCCTACGCATCGGTAATGGAGCAAGAGTTGCTGCAGTAGCCGTGGGAACATACCCTCTTCGATTACCATCTGGTTTAGACTTAGTTTTGAAAGACTGTTATTATGTGCCTGCAGCTAGCAGGAATTTGATTTCTGTTTCATGCTTAGCACAAGAAGGCTATGTGATTACCTTCTTTAAGGACCATTGTAACATTCTTTATGAAAGAAATAAAATTGCAAATGGTTTCCTTATTAATGGTCTTTATCAGCTACATATTGATGTACCTGTTCTAACTATCGAGCAAAACGTGAATGCCAAACGACCTAGGGATAGTCCAAACGATAGATATCTATGGCACCTGAGATTAGGTCATATAGCAGAAGATAGGATCAACAAATTGGAGAAAAATGGGCTATTGAGTCCATTGACTTCCGAGTCATATCCAACTTGTGAATCTTGTCTTCAAGGCAAAATGACTAAACTCCCTTTTGTTGGACATGGGGAGAGGGCCACAGATCTCCTTGCCCTAGTACATACTGATGTGTGCGGCCCATTTGATGTGCCGGCTAGAGGCAATTTTGTCTACTTCATTACCTTTACCGATGATCTGTCTAGGTATGGGTATGTGTATCTTATGAGACACAAGTCTGAAGCTTTTGAAAAGTTCAAAGAATTCAGACATGAAGTAGAAAAACAAACTGGAAAACCCATTAAGGTTCTTCGATCAGATCGAGGAGGTGAATACCTTAGCCGGAAAAATTCCTAGACTATCTAAAGAAAAATGGCATAGTCTCTCAATGGACTCCACCAGGAACACCTCAACTCAACGGGGTTTCAGAATGGAGAAATCGGACTCTATTGGATATGGTTCGATCCATGATGAGCTTCACAGACCTCCCTGATTTTCTTTGGGGACACTCATTGTTAACTTCAATTTATCTACTGAATAGGGTTCCCTCTAAAACCGTTCCTACCACACCGTATGAGATATGGCATGGTAAGAAACCAAGTCTGAGTCATCTCAGAATTTGGGGTTGTCCGGCTCATGTCAAAAGACAACAAGCGGACAAGTTAGAGTTTAGGTCCTTCAGAGCTCGATTCATAGGATATCCTAAAGAGTCATTAGGATACTATTTCTACATTCCAGAAGACCACAATGTGATTGTGAGTCGACATGCCATCTTTCTTGAAAAATAGTTTATTCAAGATAGCGGCATTGGAAAATAGATCAAGCTTGATGAGAAAGTCTCACAAGTACAACGAGCTAAGGACCAATTGGAACCAAATCAGGTTGAGCCAATAAGAACACTACCTCCTCCACCTCGTAGATCGGAAAGAGTTTCCGTCCCCCTGAAAGATACTTAGGTATTATTTCAGAGGAAGTAGAGGAAAATGTTCCTCGTAGGTAATGGTGCTCATGGTGATGATCCCAAAACCTACAACGAGGCGATATCAGATATCGACTCCGAGAAATGGCTAGAGGCAATGCAGTCAGAAATTGACTCGATGCACTCAAACCAAGTCTGGACCTTGGTAGATCCACCAGAAGGTATAGTACCTATTGGGTGTAAATGGATCTTCAAGAGAAAGATTGGTGCAGATGGAAAATGTGGAGACATTCAAGGCTAGACTAGTGGCAAAAGGTTATAGTCAACGCGAAGGCATTGACTATCAGGATACCTTTTCCCCAGTGGCTATGCTAAAATCCATCCGCACATTGCTTGCCGTTGCAGCCTATTTCGATTATGAAATATGGCAAATGGACGTGAAAACGGCATTCTTAAATGGATATCTTGAGGAAGATATCTATATGGAACAGCCGCTAGGTTTCACATCCAGTGATACTGATCACAAGGTTTGCAAGCTGCAAAGGTCCATATATGGACTTAAGCAAGCATCTCGGAGCTGGAACACTCGTTTCAATGATGTGATCAAAATGTTTGGTTTCATCAAAAATGAAGAGGAACCATGTGTTTTCAAAAAGGTCAGTGGGAGCGCTGTTGTCTTCCTCGTATTGTACGTGGATGACATCCTCCTTATTGGGAATGATATTCCCATGTTGACAACAGTCAAATTATGGTTGTCCAAGGAATTCTCCATGAAAGACCTAGGTGAAGCATCCTTTATTCTAGGAATTAAGGTCTATAGGGATAGACCGAATAGGATGCTAGGACTTTCACAGAAGATGTACATAGAGAAAGTACTAAAGAGGTTTAGTATGGAAAACTCTAAGAGGGGATTAATACCCTTCAGACATGGTATTCATCTTTCCAAGAAGATGTGCCCCAGCACACCTGAGGAAATAGAATGCATGAGCAAGATCCCTTATGCTTCTGCAATAGGGAGCCTCATGTATGCCATGCTATGTACACGACCTGATATAGCCCATGCTGTGAGTGTCACAAGCAGATATCAGTCAAATCCAGGTGAAGAACACTGGACTTCTGTGAAATGTATCCTTAAGTACTTGAGAAGAACTAAGGATATGATGTTGGTCTTTGGTAACGGAGAACTCCAAGTCCAGGGATACACAGACTCGGATTTCATGTCCGATATAGATGATCGAAAGTCGACATCTGGGAGTCTGTTTGTGTGCAATGGTGGTGCTGTCAGCTGGAAGAGTTCCAAGCAAACGGTGATACCACCTCATCCACGATTACCTCGAAAAGGGTTATGTCGAGGTCAAGAGAGTCAACTCCGCAGATAATGTGGCAGACCCACTTACAAAGCCGTTGGGCCAGCAGAAGATCGAAGCCCACCTTGAGAAGATGGGACTTAGACTTGTAGCCAATTGGCTTTAGGACAAGTGGGAGATTGTTAGATATATGTGCCCTAGAAGCCAGAATTGGCTGACACTTGTAATACACTTCTAGGGGCAAAATTATAATTTTGACTAAAATCAATAAAATGGGTTATTTTCTATCACATATGTGTATTTAGTGTCTGTGATACATCCTTTGAGTTAATGGTAATGATAATTCATATTTTCAAGAGTTGAAAATTTAAGACATGAATAATCATTATTAACTCATAAAATGCTCCCGACCATAGGATCATCATGAGGATGGTGATTGATCCGAAAGGTTGGTGTACAATCGCTTCTCTTTAGTAGATGAGTCTTGAGTCTACGGTGTGGAGACACCGAAGCGAGAGTATAGATACTCGTTAGAGAACGAGGGCACTGAGCGTGACCACCTCGAGTAGTCATTAGGGAGTCTACCTTCTCGTCAATGACTGACTCGATGCTGCAGTAGTGTGTCTGGTTCTTTGACCTGAGGTGCATCGACAGTTCACCTTAAGGGTGTTATAGTTTGACTACACCATTACTCGGTCTCCTAGCCATATGGAACCCTGAGGTGTATGTTGGCTATAGCATGTTCATTGTAGAAACTGGATGGCATCAAGATGGAATCTATCTACCTCGGTGGTAGAGGAGCAGCCCTATGATAATCATGAGAATCAAGTCCAGAAGTCCATGGCCATGGCAGAGTGAAATAATAGAAAGAGTTTCTATTTAGATTTTCACATCGGACTCGAATCGAATGATTACATCTTATGACAGAGACTAGGGTTTGACGAGTTTAACCTTAACCCTAATCTGATCGGGCTTAAGATAGAAGAACTGAAATCACATAGGTAGCTCACCAAGAGGTTCACATTCAGCTCTGATGGGTTGCCACCATATACTGCTAGGTGTCACTGGATGGATTTTGGGAGCAATTAGAATGATTTAGATGATCGATCATTCTAGCTGTTCGAATCAGAAGAGTTCTGATCCATCGAAAGGAGTTTCGATGATGTCGATGATAGAGATCATGACATATCCCATTACCATACAGAACTGAACCTAACTGGTCACACAAAAAGGGTTTGAATCTGGTGATCATCAATTGAATGATCCAGTTCAATTGATCTGAATGAGATTCAATTAGGTTTCAAGGAAATCGTGCTAGCACTCGATTGAACCTAACGTTCTTCTTACTATCATAAATAAGTTTGTCCTGTCTGAGCCAAAAGAGTTTGTGCTTAATCAGAGGCCTTCATATGGTCCTGACTGGAGGTTGTCCAAGTCAGAAAAGGTTTGTCTTATTTTGTAAGACATTACCTACCATTTTTGGTCACCTACCATTTCTTGTTCTTTGAGACTTTGGTCAAAAGTCTACCTTTGACTGGTCAAATGTTGACCATTGATCTTTGAACTTTTTGACCAACATGTCATGCACCTATTGGAGAGCTGGTGGGAGCTGTCTCCCTAACAGAACCTGACAAGGAGGAAGGCGCAACGCCACCTAGGCGTGTACCCAAGCTGGAGGCGCCTAGGAGTCCCTTGTTGGACAAGGACTCCAATCTCCTTTTTGATTCCAATTAGAGTTCTTCAAAGAACACTTTGACTGGTCTTAGGCCCTCTTAAGGGAAATCCAAGGGGACTCTATTCCACAATCAGTTTAGATCTGATTTCACAAAAGTTGTTTTAAATTGGTTGGGAAGAAGAGGAGTTGGATCAACAGTTTAGTCCATAAATAAGACCCTGTAACCCAACTCAAAGAGGCAAAGAAGTTTCCATACTCCCAAAGGCCCTTTTCTCTCTCGTCCTCTGGCATGCCAAAGCTTCGCTCCCTCTCCTCTCCACATCAAAATAGTTTTTGGAGCTTGGTTGGTGCGATCGCAGATCAAAGAAAGGCGATCAAAAGCAAGAGGCTGCAACCGCTGCAAAGACGACTGCTTTTTCAAAAAGGAGTTTTGAAGGATCCTCTAGATCAATCCATGATCTGATTTTTGGAGATATGATAGAAAAGAAGAGGATCTCCAGATCCCAGGCCTGAGTGGATATTGGTAGAGGCCAGGCGCTGCATGGCTAGATCCAGAACGTTCCGCTGGCCGCATACAGGATCAACCAACGGGTAATTGGATTACCGCAATCAATGGGTAAAATTAAATTTGATTTTATTTATTCTTATTTATTTTATTTATTAAAATAATAAGAATTAGATCTGAAATATTTTCAAATCTTGATACAGATCAAAAATTTGAAACTGATATTCAATTGATTGACTCACCGAATCGAACCTTGTTGTTGACCAGGAATAGAGTTTATTCTTAAATGGGGAATATGTCATGTCTCTATCACATCGACATCATCGAAACTCCTTTGATGGATCAAGAACTCTCTGATTTGAAAGCTAGAATGATCGATCATAAATCATTTAATTCTCCCAAAACCACCGTGATAACCTAAAGTATATGGTGGCACCACTCAGAAGGCTGGAATGTGGAACCTCTTAGATACGCTATGTGGATTAAGTTCTTCTATGCTTAGCCCCGATCAATTAGGGTTAAGGTAACGTCAGTCAAACCCTAGTCTCTCATACATGAATGTAATCATTCGATCTGTATGATGTAAATAATCTAAATATGAACTCTTTCGTTATTTCACTCTGTGGCCATAGCTGGGCTTCTGACATCTTGTAATTCTACGATATATCATAGGCTGCTCCTCTATCCACGAAGGATAGATTCCATCTTGATGCCAATCCAGTTCTACAATGAACATGCTAATAGCCACATACACCTCAGAGATTCCGTATGGATAGGAGACATAGTTAATGGTGTAGTCAAACTATAACATCCCTGCAAGGGGTGAACTGCGATGCACCTCAGGTCAAGAACAGAATACACACTGCAGACATGATCATCATGAGAGAAGGTAGACTTCCACATGACTATCGAGTGGTCACGCTCAGTGCCCTCTTCTAATGAGTACCTGTATCGTCGCTTTCCGGTTTCTCCCACACCAAGTAGACTAAATCATCTACTAAAGAGAACGATGGTCACCAGACACTTCCGGATCAATCACCATACCTTCGTGATGAAGTCCTATGTGTCGGAGCATTTTATAATTTTTTGAGTTATAATGATTATTTCATTTCTTAATTTTTCAGACCTCTGAAAAATATGATTTAATAATTACCATATAACTAAAGAATGTATTCACAGACACCTAACTAAATACACATATGTGATAAGAAAATAAACTTTTCGCTATTTTATTATTAAATTTAATTTAAATTAATTGATTTTAAGTTAAG